>JAQJVL010000751.1:0-111615 GCA_035578905.1 Stictocephala bisonia
TTTTTAGTAAGACATTGAAATTGCTGGCCCCATAAATTCTTAGTATATACAGTTAGAAGAAGTTTAAGTTAATATATTCGTTTAGATAAAAATACAGGAAAATAATAATAAATTACATATAACTAACAAGTTTAAACGGTTTTAGTAAAACAGTTGTAATGGGTGTTTTTCACCATAGTTAAAAATTATATTTGCTCTTAAATGCTAATCGTACCTTACTATAATTTTTTCATTACATTTTTTTGTTTGATTCTTCAATAGTATATCTGAAATAAATATTATTATACTAAACAAGATTATTATTTTTTCTTAGAATAAATTAGATGTTATTCTTTTGAACATTGTCAGCTTTGTACGGTTCATATTTGCATTCATATTTACAATTTTACACCCTAATACATTTAATAGTGAAAACAGCTAATTTCAAGTGATCAAGACATGCATACAAAGATGCAGTTCTCAATAGACAGGTGGACGTTGAAGAGGTCTTATGATTTCTCTGTGGAAAGTGCTAAAGAAATAATGTAGCCATAAAATAGCCTAATGCTAAAAGCACTTTATTAATTACAATGTAGGTGATGTTTCCCCTAAAAACTGAAATAAAGACTTTTGCTTGCTACGAGTGCTCTTGCTGGCTAGGAGTGCTTTTGCTGGCTACGAGTGCTTTTACTGGCTAGGAGTGCTTTTGCTGGCTAGGAGTGCTTTTGCTGGCTACGAGTGCTTTTGCTGGCTAGGAGTGCTTTTGTTGGCTAGGAGTGCTTTTGCTGGCTAGGAGTGCTTTTGCTGGATAGGAGTGATTTTGTTGGCTTTTGTTATTAGTTAAATGGTTGTGTTTACTTTTTATAATATTAGGCCATTTATTTTTGAAGTCATAAAAACATTATCAAATCAAGAGTTTGAAAACACATTCACTGAGGATATATAATAGGTAACGATATCTTATATTGTATACTATTCAGTGTAATAATAGTGAGGTTTAGTGTAAAATATATGAAAGCTGGTTAGTTTTTATTTTAAAATGTACTTCATATTTTAAGACTTTTTAAATAAATAAATAAAAGAATAAATTACCATAAGCAATTGTCTTTGTACTCAATTAGATTAATTCTTTTGTAACAATAGATCATCTTTATGGTAATGTCAACATTTCTTAAATTTTTTAAAATATCCAAATAAATATAGATGCAGGAAAAATTTGTGACATTTGAGAGTATGTCACTAAGAATTTATTTTAGGTTTTCTTGGTTTTAAAAATATAGTTAACAGTGAACTTTAAAATAGTTTAGTTTATTTTTTGTATGGCATATATATTTCAATTATTTTCATAATTGAAAATACTGCATGATTATTTTCATCGCCTTCATTCAGATTACTTAGTATTTTTGCACTTTCTTTCATATTATTTTAATGTGGTTTATAGATAGTTTAATGAAATCAAACATGTTAAGCATAATTTGATTTCGTAGTGGTCCTGTTATAATGATAATAAAATAATAATAAAAGCATAGCTTAACGGATTAATTAAATGAAACGGCTACGTTATAAAGATTAAAATCCGTTTCGATTAAATTATAGCTAAAATATCCAATAGTAACTTTAATGTATACTTTATGCCTGATTAAGTTCATTAAAAACACATCAAACTTACTAATTAAAACTATTTACTTTGCTCTAAACAACTCTATGTTCAATATTTATAATTGTTCTTCCTTCTTTTGCATGAATAAAGTGATAAAGTTATTTTAGCGTTAAAAATAATAATGTTTATGAATTTTAATTATTGTGAAAACAAATTTAACAAACAACGTATTGTTTTATTTGTAATTAATATCATTATTTGAACACAAGATAATTTATAAGTTTACAGCAATTTGTAAGTTATATAAGTTTTAATAAAAACTAACTACTTATATACACAAAACAAAGTTAAAAATTTGCAGTAAATAATTAAGGATATATTTAAATAACTGCATATTAATTTTATTGGTGTATTTTACTACAATTTGTATTATTCAGTATGAAATAATATCAGGCTCCTAAGTAATACATTACATTATTATAATAATATACATTATACTATGAAATATATGACCTTTAAATACGGAAACGTTATAAATATTAGGTCGTTTTGTAATTTAGTAAAGTCAAGAATATCATAAAAAGTGTACACTTAAAATAAATTAATTTATTTATAGGTGACAAAACCTAAAGATTCTAGGTTATAACCAATTTTGAATTTATCTAAGATTCTATTTGATTACCTTTGGTACAGAGTTAATATTATAATATTTTTCGGATTATTCATTAATTACGTATTAACTAATTCAAAATGCATTAATAACTCATAAATTAAAATCCACATGAAAATATATTTTATGTTACTTTATATAGTGTTGTAGTATTGCCATAGCTATTATTAGTAAGAAACGGTTAGAGGATTAACTCTACAAAACTTACATCTGAAATTGGAATATTCTTCAAAAATATTTAATCCTTCATTATTTTTAATAAAAACATGAGGCCTAGCCTCACATACAAAGAAAGTAATAAGCTTTAATCTCCATACAGACCACGAGCCATGTCCTTCTGAATCATCTAATGGTTTTGTATACCACAGATTGTTTCACAATTGCTGAGTACAGAAACAATTTATTCAACATAATTTATGAATTATTTGTCTAAAAATATTGAGTAAACACCAATGTTATTAGTATTCTTTATTTTATTGATATTTATTTCGCTTTCTTTAATATTTATTGTAATCTGAATTGGTAATATTTTTACATTTTATATTTATAAAGTAAAATATTATTAATTTTTTTATCAATAAGAAAGTATTATACAAAGGCATTAACAATTAATTTTTAGTTAAATTTTTTTTATGTATATTTTTGCTTCTCTTACTACTATAAATATGCAATTTGAATAGTTTTAAACTTATTATAAATAATATTGTAACACAGGGAAATGTGATAAATTATGAATGACTATTTATTTATTTAAAGAATGCAACAATGAACAATTGTTTGGCCCCACGAAGTCACGCAGAACTTGTCGATGGAGTCCATTAATCAGAAAAAGAATGTTCCTTTTTTCTCAAAGTAAAGTTTAGTGGTGGTTTGAGGAAGCCAACTAGATACTAAACATTTCAAAGTAATTGCTACATACAATGTAAATAATGTTTTTTCCAACTACAGTTATAATAAGTCCATTATATTACATAAGGGGGTGAGTTTAACGTAAGCTGATTATGTACGACAATCTATTATTATCTATTTTATTGGAATTTCTTGTGTATTTTCTCACAGAGAAAAAATAATCAAAGAGTGATTTCTTAAGGACGCAGTGAACGCCTCAGCGGCAGTTACTAATATATTTAAAATAACTTAACATCTTTAACTGTATTAATAATTAGCACACATTTATTCTTGAGGTTAAAGTAGAAATAAGGGATGGACTGAAAATTATCTAGCTCTGCTATCGCATGGCAAACTTGAGAAACAACAACTTGACATACTAACTCAACACACATTCAGGATATTACTGTAGGGGAATTCTGTTTCTCTCTTCTATCTAGTTTTAGGAATATGAAATAATCGGGTGTATACTTAACTTGACAAAAAACAATATAATAAAATAAATAATAAAATGCTGCACAACTTATAATATTAATTTTTAAATATATAGCTATTGTTGTGACTAGTTGATATTAATATTTTTATTTATGAAATTAGGGATAATATTAAACATGATTGAGTCAAAATTGTTGAGTAGGGAACAAATTTTATAAATATTTCATAACAGAGTATAATGAATTATTTATCTTAAAATAAAGGGAAATAATGAGCAAACACCAATGCATTGTATTTGTGCATAATAACAGATAATGTACACAGTTGATTGAGTAATTACGTCCTCCAAACTCCAATATTGGTAATTAGGGCTTGATCCAGCCTGTAAACAGAGCTCTCAACAGTCAAATGTGCCAATAAAGGCAGTGTTAATGATTTCATTTGATTGAGGACAAATATCTTTCTACTTTGCAACATTCAATGGTTACACTTAAATGTATGTATATGTTGATATTTATATTGACTCTATTACAAACAAAGAATATATTCAGATAGATAAATAAAATGTATTACGACAGTAAAACAGATAACTACATGCATTCACGTAACTACAAACAACATTACGTAGTTATTGAAAGGCATAATAATGGCTAAACAGATGATTTTAGTTTTCAGTAACTTCATAAATTGATTTATTATAATCAGTTGTTTAATTTATTACTTACACTGTCAATATGTAAAAGTTTATTGAAAAAATACATGTTGCTTTATTAAATATACGATTTTGCAAATGTCCTAACTACTAAATTCCTAAACAGCCCAACAGTATTAACGTTTCCATATTTATGAAAGCCATGTTTTGTGGAACTTACTGCATATTAGAATAATAATATCATATATTGAATAGTAGGAATATATTATTTAAGACTGATTGCAATTCAGTTAAAAATTCAAAGGATTAATTCATATCTTTATAGACTTTTTTATTTATTTTAAAAACATAAAGAAACCCTGTATGAATGCGTTTTAGTAATAATGATAATATTTAATTTAACAATTATGTAATAGGGGGAGTTACACCCTTATAAAGCTTGGAATAATATAATTTGTTTACAGGAAAATTAAAAATATAAAAATGTATAAATAAAAAGTATGTACGGTAAAAACATGTACGATTAAAAGTAAATTATTAACTATAAAATCCTTGTTAAATAAATTTCTGGATTATATTTAAAATCAAAAAATGATTTTTAAAATTATTGAAACCTCACACATGAACTTGTACTTAATAAATCAGCTTAAAATATATGATTTATTTGAAGATTTTATTTATTATTTAAGTTGAAGTTCCTCAGAAGTGGAAGGTTTACTGTGATATACCAAATTATGATGATTGTAATTTCGTCACCTTTTGTTACTGCGAGTAAGTTTATTATATAATAATAATAATATTATATTATACATATATATTATCATATATTATTATACATTAATAAATAATAATAATGTTTATTATAAATAAGTCATTATAAATTAATTCGATGTTTGATTGTATAGGTCAATTATAATCGTATTACATAACTCAATTTCATCTTGGAGAATTGAAGATTTGTTTTTTAATAACGCAATAAGACATGACAACACAATATTAAAAAAATTAACTATAGTAATTTTACTATGCCTTACTTTATACAGTTTATAAGCTATAAATAACAAGAATAAATGTAACAGTATATAAAATTAATTAGCGTTATAACATTTCTACTGAATGTACACCTTTTGCCGTCAATTCATGCTGGTAATTTCACGTGAAGTGTTAAGCTTTGTCAATCAAAGCTTACGTACCTCACCTACCTTTAGTGTAGAGAAATGCTTTCAGAGAGGCTTACAAACTTGAACGTATTCATCCATCATATTTAGTATAGTGTATGTTGTGCACTAAGTAAAGATTCGGGAGATGGGAAACCTTCAGAAGGTAATAGTAGAGTAAAAAATAAGCAAAAACGTTTATATAGTATGGCCTCCTATGTTTCGTTTTATATCTGTGTGTACGTTTTTAATCAGAAGATTTACATCTCGAAATTGGATTGGGAAAATTAACATCTTTATTCAATTAATTAGTGCCAATAATGATGTGTAAAATGCTAAAATATCTCTAGCCTTTGAAAAATAGCAGTATTTAAAAAACATGTAAACTCATATCTGAAAAACTTTATGTATTTTTAAAAGCAATTAACAATATGTTAGAAAATGTAATTACAAATCTAATGACACCTTATTGCTAAAATTGGTTCATAAATAATTTGAAAACATCATGTTTTAGTTAATAATTGTTGATTGGTATCAAATTATATAGCTTAAGTAGTATAATTTCAGTCTTGTCCATATAATTACAACCATTTTAATAAATTAAGAGCTGAATAAATAGATTATTTAAACTCGTTTTTAGTTATTTTTTAATTTTTCATAGGAGTGAGACATGATTAGCTGTTTGATAGTTAAAACAACCATTACTAATATCAGCTGTTTACAAAGCTCTCTTAACTTAAATTTAGATACTAACTATTCAGATAATCTTTAAATGGACTATAGTTATTAATTAAATTTGTAGTTAAATGTCAAAAAGCTGATAATTACTCACTCATATTAAAAAAAAACAACTAAAATGGAGTTTGAAGAACCCATTTAACCAGGCGTTAGTTTGATTAAATCATTCTTAATAAGGAAATACAACAATGATCTTACTCAAACTACATAACTTTAAATAAATAATCAATTTGGAACTAGAATAATATGTTATTTAACTATAAATTAACCAACTTTTACTAACGAAGTTTAATGCATTAGGAATTAAATTTTCTGAGCTATTCTAATTAATTTTAGTTGTTATTTTGTAATATTAAAAGTGTTTAAGATATTAATTATTATTTTTATCGTGCTGCCATTTTGAAACGTCTATGGTTGTAAAACTATAATCAAAATTTTTTAAATATTTAAGTAAAAAAAAAGTCGGTCGCCTTCGTCATTGATTATAACGAAATTTTAATTAAAAAATGCCATTGTAAAAATCATAAACTAAATAATTATTTATTTCTTCTTATAAATTATGCTTTTTAAACAATCCTAGGAAAAAACACTTTATTACCTTTTGTTGCAAAACCATTTGAGAAAATTCTGATTACCTCAGCCATACGTATGGTTTTACTTAAAATTATTGAATGTAAATATCATAGGCAATTATCTATGATTTAGTTTTTTCATTATTTATAATCAATTATAGTCGGCTCTAATTAACTGGGCAGTGAAAATAGTCTAATAACACATAAATTTACGATGTTATTGACTCACTCGTCCACCCTTAGTCCTATGCACGTACGATGTTATTGTCTCACTCGTCCGCCCATACATGTAAGGTGCTTATTGGTCCACACGTCCCCTATGCACGTACGGTGTTATGGACTCACTCGTCCGCCCTTACTCCTATGCACGTACGATGTTATTGCCTCACTCGTCCGCCCATACATGTAAGGTGCTTATTGGTCCACTCGTCCCCTATGCACGTACGGTGTTATGGACTCACTTGTCCGCCCATACTCCTATGCACGTACGATGTTATTGCCTCACTCGTCCGCCCATACATGTAAGGGGCTTATTGGTCCACACGTCCCCTATGCACGTACGGTGTTATGGACTCACTCGTCCACCCTTACTCACTCGTCCCCTATGCACGTACGGTGTTATTGACTCACTCGTCCGCCTATACATGTAAGGTGCTTATTGGTCCACTCGTCTCCTATGCACATACGTTGTTATTGACTCACTCGTCCGCCCATACTCGTATGCACGTACGGTGGTATTGGCCCACCAACTTGCCTATATGCTTACGGTGATGTTGACTCAGCCACTGACACATAAACGTACGTTAGAAACCGGAAACTTCACTATTGAGTACTCAGGAAGATATACGAGTATTTCTACTATTTTTTACATATCTGTGAAGTATTAATATAAATCATGCAACGTAAATAATCAATCAATAATAACTAGTTATTGACGCTTAATGTAAATGACTCGACAAAACAAGTAGGCCTATTAAAATCTTTCTATAAAAAAAACTGTAAATTATTTTTTTATAGTGCTGGTTTTACTGACATTTATTCTAATAGTAGCTCAATTCCTTCAAATATAACTTTATAATACAAGATAACGGCTCCTTTACAGGTTTATATTAATATTTTTTTTAATTGGATTCATTTATTTTGTATAACTCAAAAGCCTAAAAATAATTGTATATGCTAAAAATTAGTAATAATAATAAATATATATTTAAGTTTCTCTAATTCTATTATTTAATTATAGTTGTATCAAGTAGCAATGAGAGAGGCAACACAAATATCATATTCACCTTTATATGGAATTTTGACTTGTCATATATATATATTGGGTTAGTTCAAAACTGTTTAAATAAAAAGATGACAAATAAAATTATTCATAATTAATTTAGTCTTACACATTTACAACCAATTATTAGGGTTGTGGTCTGAAGCAAATAATTTCTATTAAATACTGTAAAGCTTAAAAAAGCTTGGATGGCACAAAGTGGATTTTATAAGACTACTTATAAAGTAATTTGATGTCGATTACATCTCAAAGAAATTGTTCCGAAGCTTGTTTTCTGGGCTATATAGAGCCTTAATCTTGTTAACTCTTCTTTCTTAAATACATTACTTCGAAAATTATTCAACTATATTGATATACTTTTAAATTTTCTTAAGTGAATCAAGTGATTATATTTAACACAGTTTACAGTTATAAGTAAACTAATCAATCTAAAATAAATTCATGTTTAAAATGTTATTTTATTAACTTCTATAGGCATCCAATAATGCTGGTACTGTAAGTCACTGTCCAACTATACATCTCTGTTGTAAAATACGATTTAATTTTGTTTAACAATATATTACCAAATATAAAATTCCATTTCATTTTCCAATTCTTATTGTTAGTTAATTTGGTAAAATAACTAGCTGAGTTTCAAATGATAAGTTCAAAATACATACCTTTAGGCCCACCTGATTCTTAATTAACCTAAATTCCAATATTATTTTGTACAGTATTACCTATTGTTATTTCTACTGTACATTTTTTTTTAGAAAATACAAAAAAATTAAAACCCACTCCTAAGATCAGTGTTAAATTGTGAGCAGAATGAGATAAATGAAATTTGTCTGATATACATACACGAATTATTTCACATAAAGGACAACTCTTCTATAAAATATTGAAGAATTGAACGTAATTGTATTAAAAAATAATATTTGTCAAGAAATACAAATAAATAGAAGTTTCTCCGTACATGGGTGGCTGGCACGTGCGTGAGTTAAGGCCGAAGGACGTAATTTAAAATATTACCGGAACTGTCTGGCACAATTATTTTTAGGATATGCCAATTTCAACTGTTCTTTGGTACGATTGATAGGGCTCAGAAGGTCCAGGAGGTTTTGGCGGTCTTTTCAATTGGTTAAATATTTATTGCAGTTTATGATTTTCAATTTCTTTGCATTTTCGATTAGAGGAGATTAAAGATACAGTAATTTCTATTCCGTACTTCATTGTTTTGTATAAATATTTTGTTTCTTAACATAATTTATAAAAATGTATTGTGAGGAACAACAAATATCTTGTTAGTGAAAGTGTATATATGTAAGTTTGCAGTTACATACACAATTGATTATATTTTATGTTTGGTATTTAGTAAGTATTTGATATATTTTATAATTTAATTTATATAGCCTAAAATCAATATTAAGGGTCTGCAGAGGCCGTCGGCCAAGTTGGTTTTAATCCCAAAAGAACAATGTTATTTTCAAACTGGACATACGATCACGCCTATCCAAACTAACAGTTACTTTTTAACGGATTTTTTCCAAAGAAATTGCATAGGATCTGGAATGAAATTGTACTTTGGAATTATCATAATTGGGATACTATCATTCATATTCGCCTTAAAATACGCACAACGTTGTGTCGGCGTCTAATATGTAAAATGTAATAACCTCTACACAACTCATTTCTTGACCAATTTAAACAGTTTAGGCGTTAACAAATTTGCTTATGTTCTTAGTTGTGCAATAAGATCTAAATTTAAATTTTTTTTTGCCGTAAGAGTAACATGGTGAGAGATATACATGAACCAAAAAGTAAGAGCTGTTCAAATGTAAAAAATGATTTCCAAATAGTTTTGACAGCTGTTAGAAGATAAACAATGGTGTTTGTAATATTGAGGAAGTTAGATATTTCGTAATGTTAACCAGGGAAAGTTGTAAGCATGGTTTCATTCACATGCTATTGAAGGACTCCACTCTACTGGACTTGAATGTTTCCATAGTGATCTAATGCAGTATTTCATTACTTCAGCTGTTAAACAAAAACAAATGAAATGAACACGTTTGAAATAGGCTAAATAATATCATTGGGTGTTTATACTAGAATAAATACGTTGCAACGCAAGTTATGTTATAGAGATACTTACTGTAAATAAATTTAATAATGTGATTTTACGTTAAACAGGTAACATAACAAGCACATCTATTTACAAGGTTGCCACGCTATCCATGCAGGGGTGTCCCTAAATATAAATTAATGTAATATGTTAAATATGATCACAGGGAACATAGATAAACCAGAGTGTTGCGCAATGCTATGAAAGGGCAATCGTTTTACGCTACTTCAATCGATACTAACGGTTTTTTTTTTACTATAGAAACATATTTACAAAACAAACGCTAAAAATATCTAATCGCATATTCATGTTCAGTGTTTAATCTACTTTATAATAGTATTACAGTTTTAAAACTCTATTCTACGTGTTAAAATACATATGAGTTACAACTAAAATGACATGGTTTTTCATTCAACTTTTTGAAACTTGTTACTTTGAATTGTCATTTGAAAATAAGTATTAAAGACTTTTTTTCTTGTTGACCAATTTTAACTAGTGCTATTAGAAGTAGTGTACTGACATTTCATGATAAAACAATGAACCATTGCTACCTTATTATTGTTTCCGTAGGTTTTGTTATTTTTGCATTGAAACATTATTTTTAGATCCCGTTAGTTTATATCATGTCTATCTCTCGTTTAAAACTGCCAACATATAAACATGTTTTATTTTATAATGCTGCTTTTCTATATTACGTAGAAATTTTAATGAAAATCGTACGTAGCGTAGAATCAAGGATACTATATCCAACGTATTTAAATATTTTATTTATATTAAAAAAAGAAATTAATAGAAGTACGAAAAATATAATTACACCATTTATTCCCTCGATTAATTGTATGATATGACATATGCTTATTTAAATTTTATTATAGGTTCAAGTTTTAATAATAATCAAAACAAAAAAAGTACAGGAATTTTAATTAGATTTCTCTGTACATCAACTTAAAACTTTTATTACTAAACGCGAAAATGTTTTGATTAATATTTTGACACATCGTTGGGACACCTTTATTTGAATTGAAGTATACAACAATTGTATTAGAATTGAAAAATATGAACTTTTATAACATAACACTTATGAGAACTGTAATAATTTAAAAACCAACGATTTAATAAATAAAGAAAATAAATAAAAACCTATTCATCACTTTATTCATTAGTAACAAGCTTAGAAAACTATATTTAACCAAGAATATTAACGTTTTATCATTACCTATGTGATTCACATTAGTGATTCACATTATTGATTTACAAACTACTTTATTCAAAAAGTTAAATTAGTAGGTTGCCAATAGCATTAAATGCTTTATTCATCGTTCAATAAACAAGAAACAGAACTCCAGTGCTGTACTACGAGAGGTAAAAACCGCTCTGCTTGCAAGGACTCATTTTGTTCCTATACGCTAGTACTAGGGCGGTGACAATTTGCCGGGCAGTGTCTGCACATCGTCCGCCGAAGGCAAAATTGGCCCCAACGCCCTGTGTGAAGGCTCCCATATAACTCAATGCATCACTACTGAAACAGCGGCGACGGCAATTTTGACCCGACGACGAAAACCATCCTGTGTGTATCCGCCCTTCACGGCCGGGGCACAGTTAGTTGTAGGGCGTAGTTCTAATAACAATTAATTTGACAACACGGCGGCGCGGCGCTTATCCGAAACCAAACATAGCCGGTTTTCTCCTGAAATGCGGACTCACAGCCGTTGCCATTCCGCATATCCCACTATAATTCTGGTTAATCTATATACTCTGTAATAGATATATACAGAGTATATGGAGAGTATATATATCTATATACTCTGGTTAATATATATATATATACTCTCCATATGTTTTAATCATATTATTTTGAATAGTTCGATTTTCATAAAATTATTAATCTCGTAATAAAGCTTACATTAACAATTACAGTAGGGATTCATTAATCCAACACTAATTCTTCACAATCCATATTACCTGCTCTTGAGGTTTTATAAGTTATAATCAGAACAATATTTGAATTACAGATGTTTGAACACAGTAAAACTGTTATTAGTTACATTGTTGTTGAATAATTTAAATAATCCAAATATTTTGTTAAATTTAAATGTTTTTGTTTTATTGGTACAGTATATATTTAGCATATAATAGTTTTTCACACTAAATATAACTTTCATACCTTGGATTTTGTATAATAAATACCGAATAGGTATGCAGTACTGGGTCATTATAATAGTACATTTTGTATCATTATAGTTGTGCAATATTGTTGTTACAACTAGTAGGCCTACTGTAAACTACCTTTTCTGATACAATCTCTTTCTTTACGTGTTCGTGGCTTGCTTAAGTACAGAGGCAAGGACGATCAACATAGTTTCTCTGTAAAACTAGCATTGACAACGATGAGCCACACAAGAAGACGGCTTTTCGATTCGACTGGGCCTACTCGTCCCTCCTCACTCTCCCGGAAATATACTTGGCGGTTCGGGAAACGGCCAATTTAAAGTACACAATTACTGGTGACCCTCGCACCAATAATTGTGTACCTTTTAATAAATAATCAGTAATCAATAATCTTTAAAATGTCCGATTATTGATTACCCTCCCACCCGTCCTTTAAAAGAACACAATTAATGTTGACACTCCCATCCAGCCTTTTAAAATATACGATTATTGATGACCCTCCAACCCAGTCTTTTGAAGTATACAATTGCTGGTGATCCCTCTACGCATAATTTACCTAAATATTACCTGCCCTTTTTCAGGAATATCATTTTATCGTCTGTACCAAAGCTTTTCCAGTCCAGTTTTCTCTCCTCTAGAACTTACGGCAGATTGTTATATGACTATCCAAGTATCAGAGGGAACAGAATTAACAGTCCTTACACAAAAACTGATTGGAATTTTTCTAGACTCATCTACAGTATAAGTGTTTGGTAGCAGTAATCATAACATGCAAAATTAAGTGTATTTTAACAATATTTTGTCAGGTAAACATTAACCTCGTTGTTACATTTTGTATCTACAGTACTAATACGAGTATAAAAAGTATTGTTAAAGATTTATGTTAACAATGAATTTTATGTTTCTTATTTTATTATTTAATTTAATTTTTTCATATTTTATACATCCAATTCAATCATCATACTTGTATATAGCATATATTTATAAGTTTTTAATGTGAAAACCAGTCATCTATCATAAAGGCTGTATCATCGTTGTTACATTTCTTCTTGATCGTTCTCAGTACCCTTCATTTTTCTCTCTCAATCTTCTTACTTCGTTTCAACCTCCATTTTACATTTCTCTTTTTTCTTTAACAAAATTTTTCTTTTCTTTAAATTGTATAACCTTTATTCTTATTCATTAATATTTATTAATTACATTAATTTGCTTAATATAACATATATTTTATAAAGACAGTGTCCAGTTTATAGCCTGTAATAGCCAAAGAAGCGTTTGGTCTGGCCAAACAGAAGAAAGAAGTCTATTATTACTCTGTATTGTAAAACAAAATTGTTATAATTAAATAATTGTACTATCATGCATTAAACATTTTTTTGTCCTTTAACTTTCCATTTACATGGTCTGTACATTTACACTTTTAATAAAACCATTTATATCAACCTAGGCCTACTTTCATTCTTTTTTATATCTCATTCCTGATATTTGTCAGGTGGTCCTCCGTTTCACATTCCTCCTCCGTATATCGAACAGGTATTCTTCAGTTTTAAACATGTAAACAAGTTTGATCACACTTTGACTCCTAAATATAACAGTAATATATTGAAAACCTTCTGCTGCACCAAGGAACATGTAATCCTTCAAGTATTTGAAGTAACAATACCATTCATAATTACTGGGAAATCCCACATACTATTCATTAATCATGTTTTATAACAACTATGAAAGCGAAACATCAAACAACATATTATCAGTACTTAGGTACGGATATTGTGATTAATTTTAGTATTCAATGTTTTCATCCTGAAATGGACTCACGTAGATTACAGAAATCTCCGTATTTCATTATTTGAATTGAATTTGTATTCAGCTTTACCACTTCATGTTGATCATATGTTTTTATGCATGTTATACGTTTGGTTTGAGTGTGTTGATTCTTTCTCATTGGGTGGTGTGGATGTTCGGGTATTATTTTATTTCCTCAGTTGAATTCTCTCTGGTCATATGCAATTCAAGAATTAATTTAAATATTTTGAAATCATGATAAATTAAAAATGTTGTAGGTCCTAATTTTTATAACTTATTATCATTGAAAAAGCAATACTAGTACGTAGGTTTCAATCCTCCCCTCAGGAAAAGTAACAGTATAATAAAGAATTTCAACCACCTTCTTATTTATAATATAATGAATACATTGTTAAACGTCGATTGTGTTGACCTCAATTGCTATTGGTTCAAATAATGTTGACGTTATTGTTATAATTTTATACAATCATTATCATTACATATTGTATTAAATAAGACATAAAAATACTACAACGCGTGTATGAGTGGGCGGGTGGGTTCTTATAATAAGAACCAATATCAATCTACGTGTATGGGTGGGTGGAAGAGGTCATTTCACTGTACATGTATGGGTGGTTGGGGGATGTCAATATCACTCCTCGTGTATGGGTGGGTGGGAGAGGTCAATATGACAGTACATGTATAGGAGGTGGAGAGGTTATTATCACTGTACATGTATGGGTGGGTAGGAGAGGTCATTATCATTGTAATGTATGGGTGGGTGGGAGTCAATGATAATGAAGAACGTATAAATGATCTGCTGAGTATGATGAAGCTTATCAGCGTATTGATAAGGAGATTACCTCCATAAATGTGCTGGGATCTGGAGTTTAAATTGGACTTAAGAGCATTAGTTGGATTTAACTTACAATCTTTAATCAAGAATGATCAAAAGGTTTGAAGAAATGGCAGTTTACTTCACTTATATATGAAATTGAACTGCATTAATATAGTAGTATATGTGAGAATATTCATTAACTATACTTTGATAGCCGTAGTAAAGTTCTAGTGAATATACCACATCGTAAAAGGGTATATTTCGTTTTACAGTTTGGTTTATAAATTATGTCAAAACAAACTGTTAAATACTGAAATATTGATTAATATATATGAATGATGAATAATGATCTTTATTCACAACATCTTGACAATTAAATCAACATAAAACTTATGTGAATAATACTAACCACTGTTTCCAGTAATGTGGTTAGTGACCAAAAATAATAATAATAATATATATTAACAAATAACTCAGTCCAGTCTCTTTTAAGTCTTATACTATATAATTAGAAAGGCATTCTGTAGCATTCATTAAATTCAAACTACTACTAAAATAACAGTACTTGAAAATTAAAGTAAAATTAAAATTTTACAGTTCATAAACTAATATTTTCTATAATTTACTCCAAGTTAAGGCCAGACTTAGACATCTTGTGTCATGTATAGTGCATAACCAGTTCTTTAGATTGTGGCAGAATGCCTTATTGTTGTTGCTTTCTTTAATGTATAATGGTAATTTATTGAAATAATATAGGCCTAAGTAATTAAAAGATTGTTAGAAGAACATTTTGTTTACTTTGGGTTTGATAAATAATCTATCTCAAAGGCGGGGGGATATCCAAAAAATACAAGAGCAATAAAATAAACCTTTCATATTTTCAATTCTCTGAAAAATATATTTAAACACATTAATAAATGAACCAACCCAGAATATAAGTGATTTTAATACAATTCCATTTAACATGCATGTTTACAATTCATATTTAGTCATTTTGTACATTTTATTTATTATTAATAATTAATTAATATTCTGAATGTATTTATTTGGCTAAATATTAGTGTATATAAATATAGATTAACGAATGACTGGAATGTGATGATTGTAGATGGATGACGCAGGTCTTTGTTACTCCTAATGGTAATCTTTACGTAATTTTTTTTATTAAAGATAACAATATTTGTTGTTAATAATAATTAATTTTGTAGTAAATTTAAAACATTTTAATTAATTAACTTAAAATGCCAACTGACGTTTCCAAAGTCCCAATAACAACCAAATTATCAAGAGAATAATCAAAGATTAAATCGATTTTGATTTATGGGAGTCCTTATATATGATTTAAATACTACTATAATTAGTGTTTGATTTAAATACTGCAATATTTCATGAATATTTATCCTTAAATTAAAAAAGGAACATTTAGGTGCAATTATGTTTTGTTATTATCTGTTTCATTATTATTTATTTTACTTATTAATTCATGTTTTTTTTTTTTCTCTAAGGAAAGTTGGATTATCTTTTCAACCTTACCCTGCATATTCCCCAAACTATTGATCTAAGTAGATGTAGACATAGTAAAACCTCTGAGGACAGTTTCTACGTCCAAATAGTCTTTTTTACTCCAAGAACGCACGCCTTGATGAACATTATCTTTTTTTAACAGCTAAGTTTTTCTTTTTTATCACTTTGATTTGATTAAGAACATGTTTTATCAATTTTATATTGTTGTGACATATTGCATTTTTTTTATTCTGTTATTTTGTTATTCGAATGTTAAAAGTTAAAGTTAAAGTTTGTCTTATTTTACCAGGCGAAGTTAGGACTAAGGAGCCCTCTCTAACACTTAACCTGGGGACCAACGGCTTTACGTGACTTCCGAACCACGGGAGTATATTTTAATCACCTATTAACCATTATGTTTTACAATGATCAAAATAAAAATTAGTTTATAATCTTAGTAAAAATAATGGCAATTGCTTATCAAAATATAACATATTTCTTGCGTTTCTTGAATAAATCTCTTTCTAAGATTTTATTTATTTAAAACGTGGTTTATAACATTATTGTAAAAAACGGCCAAAAATAAACAGATGTCACCATGAATAAATGAAAAGATTATTTTCTTTCAACCATTTAATAAGTCGTTTTAAATTATCTTTAAATAGTTTGATACTAATATTAGTGCAGATTACTGACAATTGTTTGTGCCCAGTTCACTCTTCCAAACACAAATACACTATATATTTTTATTAAAATTCTTTAATGATAGTTCAATTACCTTTAATAATTACTTCATCCTTGTAAATTATATAGTATTTCTGCAAACAAAATAATATATTACAGAAATACAGAACTTCAACGTATTTCTTCCAACTTGTTGATTTTAATTTATAGTAAAATTGTAATTGAAAATATATTATTTATCATGTTATTCTACTATTTATATCCAGTTTATATCAAAAATCAAATCTTCTGATTACGCATACATTATAGGTGGGATTTGTTTGTACTAACGAAGTGCCAAAAACTGACGATTATTGTCTGCGTCATAATCAATGTCACTCAATTGAATTTAAATAGGAAAGGAACCATTGAAAGTAGCTGTTTTTCCTTTTTTTTAATTTTTTTCATCCTTATGAATAAATCGAATTAAGAAGCAGTAAATTGATCTGACTATGGTTAGAATTATTCGGCTGGTATCTTCAACGTTATAATTTATGTAATGTTGCAGGTGAATTTACAATGAAAACGCCCATGTGGATGAATTGCGGGTAAAGTTAAAGCATACTGATAGATTTTCTATTTAATCAATTTAAATTTATTTTCATTTGCTCAACGTCAATAAAAAAATACTTACAATAATTAAATATCTAAAAGCAGGTTACTAATATTAACTTCTCAATTATTGTACTTAAATTAAGTGATCATTATTCCAATATAATTTGTATATTCTAGGTCAAACTTATTACCATTTGATAAGATGCTCCTTCCGTTAGGTCTGACTGTATATTACGAGAAGATACTCGTATCTTCTAATCTTAACTTATTCTCTGGTTTAAATGTCTCTTTAGTGTCTCATAATAATAAGGAGTGTTGTTCTCTAACTATTGAGCATCATGTTATAGCATTATATTCATGTTTTGCTATTCTATACCTTGCAAAAGTATACCAAATAGATAATATGGTGTAATGGTAGATATGATTTGTGTAGATTCATTATCGATGTACTATTTTATAGCCTTCGTAGTGTTTGCATTCTATATCCTTAACCTGCTTTAACATAACATACAGTTTGCTCTATACATATTTAAACACTTTTTTTTTATTTCATATGATTTATATAAACCCTTCTAAATTGATTCTCAACTTAAATACCCTCCTAAATCACCTTCTGATATAGTAAAGAATATGACTTAATACAAAGGGTTTCGATTTAAAGAATATTTTCTGATAGTTAGAATGTACTCTTAATTAAAATGTTAAACACGTTTATATTATGTTTTAGTACGAAAATATGAGCTAAAATATTATTGTCTACGTAGTATTTATAACAATTTAAATAGTTTTGTTGAGAACTTCAAAAATGTTAACGGATCACAAAGTACCCTAAGACAAGTTTTGCCAATTAACATGATAAAGATTATTATAATAGTGGCGTAAGTTCTATAAATATGAACATTTGTAACTTTCCTCTCTTAAAGTTAATAACATTCACTGTTTATCAAGCAATAAAATAACTTGGAGAGAACAACACCCTAGCTGGGTTTAAGAGTGGAAACTAAGTTACAGAGCCTTTGGGACTTGGAGAAGATATTCTTTCCTTTAAAAGCTCTCATGTGCTATTATTATCCTTAGAATTCTTAAGTCAAAATTTGTAATTTTGTAGTGTAACCTTTGTTAACTATGGTTTGATAAATACTTCATGTATTTTATTATTTTTTATTTCATATATTTTGTTATATCTCGTTCGTCTTACAGGAAATAATCAATCTGGAAACAAATTTTTTATGAACGCGTTACGAATTGATTGATTATTATTGATAATTATAGTTGAACAATGTTATATTTATAAATAAAGTAGTTTTATCACCTATTATATGAAAAAAAGAAAAAATTAAATTTTGATACACCCCTTGTTAACATATTTATAATCTTTTTGTATTTTTAGATTTATAATGTAATTTTCATCACGTATTAATAGAGTCCATACATTTTCCAAAAAATATGCATCTATGAAAATCAATCAAACGTTTCTATAAGTTTTATTAGAGTTTAAATCACATGAAATAAAGTAAACATGACATTTTACACTTCATTATCATTTCATGTAAAAGTTAAGTAAAAGAAAGTTATTTAAAATTCGTATGCTTTGAAGTAATTTCATTTATTTATTAAATATCAATCCTAACTGAATTTGATCTGAAATAAAATGTCAAACAGTTTAAAATCTTAAGTGTCTTTAAACATGTCAAAACTCAACAAAGTCAGTGGCTAGCTTTGTTCCTTCAACAGATTTTCCAAGAGCTTTAACTTTCAAGGGGGAAGTTAATGAGGGCCTTAGGTTAACTATATACAACAGAAAAGAACAAAGGAATAACTCTAAAGAGTTTCAAGTAGACTTTTGACATCAGTCGCTTGACTTCAAAGTTAGGTTCTTTAATGGCCCCAACTCACTCTGATATCAGTAAAGACTGATAAACTTGCATAAAGTTGTTAATAGTTTCCAAGTCATGCCATTGAAAAGTTTACCTCCACCTCAATATATCAACTTAAAAAATACCGTTATGCAGGAATTTAGGGCCTCAGTAGGGATTAGGGAACAATACTTAATATTTACTCGTTTTATGTTATATATTATTATGAAAAGTTATTAGTTCACCTCTTTTTGTTATACTTTTTATAATAACATTAAATTTCTGACAAAGACCCTAATTACGTGGAATATTTAATTACTAAAATTAAATTAATAAGTATTAAATGTTAAATTAATATTAAATATAAATTATTAGAATAACGAATCTAACGTGTTGTGTTTCGTTTCTTACTGTAAACTACCTAAAAGAATAATAAGTAAAAAATGAGATTGAAAAACTATGATCAATAATTTTAAAGCAATTAATTAATACGCTTTGTATTTTACACAGAAAAGATACTTAAAGTAGGGATAGAGATTAAGTATTCTTAGGTTCGTTTGAACGCTATTGTCTTCCAAATTCGTTCTTTAATGCATTCAAGCTTTTCTGAATAGGAATCAGTTTAATTTGAAGTTGTTTAACATTTACAATACAAATCTTCAAGTGAATTACAAACTTTCGTCAAGAAATTACTCAAAACGGGTTTTCCACTTTTATGTATGATTTTGAACTTGCTAGTAATAATTTTTTTTATAATAATAATAATAATAATACACTTTACATGTTCTCATGCTTTAAACCTTGAAGAGTTTGTTTTGGCAGGTTTAGTGATATATATAAAGCATTTAATTTACGATAAAAAAGTCTTTCTATTGAATCGTGTTTCTAAAAATAATACCCACTAGCAAAATCTCACTATTTATTCTTTTACAACTATATCTGGGCAAATACTTTTAACTGTTTTGAAAAAAAAAAAAAAAAAAAAAAAACAGGCCTTTAAACACAACAATAATTTGGGAAACTAAATTGTCCATAAGTTTAGTGGATATAACTAACATTAAATGTCTAGACTGTGCAGTATTAAAAACGTAATAAATAAATATAAGTGGCTGAATATGTGTACACTGCAGAATAAAACTATTATTAACCTAGCTATTTTTAGTATAAACTCTTTTACATACAAATTATGTATTGACACTAGAAGAAGTATATTAATTGAGTTTTACTTGATCTAACAGATTTTTTAATAGCCAATATAGAAGATAAGAAATATTTATAGAGTAAATTGAAAATATTGTAAAAATTAGTTAATTTAATTTTAAATATTATCAAACATACCAAGAGAACATTTTTTATAGAAATAAAAACAACCGTTTCTTTAGTAAGTACTAATAGATTAGTCTGTTCAATAATTACATATACCTAATTCATATTTATTTATATATCCCTAATGACAAATTGAATTATATACTGAAAGTACGTATAAAACTATTTCAATATGGTAGAACAAAATGGAAATCGAGGTACATGTATAATAATAATAATGTACGTGTATGAGTGGGTAGGTGGGTCAATACTACTGTACGTGTATGGGTGGGTGGGTGGGTCAATACCTCTGAATATGTATGGGTGGGCAGGTGGGTCAACACCACTGTTGGCTTAAAATTAAGGTATTGACCCACCCACCCACCCATACACGTACAGTAGTATTGACCCACCTACCCGCTCATACACGTACAGTATTATTGACCCACCTACCCTCTTATACACGTACATTATTATTATTATTATTACAAACAATTTTTTTACGTTCATTTGATAGCCATTGCCTTCCAAAGTTAGTCCTCAACACATAAAGGCAACTCTGAATGCAAATCAGTTAATCGTTATTTCAAATAGATTATTTAAATTGACAATGTTTAACCTAATACAATTACTTCAGTAAAACAAATCATTACAGTGTTTCTTTATTTTAAATGCAATAAAATTAAAACACGAGTATAAAATTAACGACAATTATGTTGAAATAATTACATTTCTTTGGCCAGCCGATTGGAGTGTTTTAGCCAATAATCTGAAATCTCTTAAAACAGTTGTTTTTACTCGTAAATAATAGCAAAGACATTTTTTGAACTAGTTTACTCTCGCATTTGAAAATAGGAATTGATATATTGCCGCTCTATTTCAAAATTCTTAAACAGAACAAACATGTGACTACAGGTTTAAAGATACTCATGTATAGGAACAAAGGAACCACATTATAAACAGACCAAAATCATGATAAATGACATTATATATTTATTTATATGTATGCTATACAAAACGACTAACACTGTAGTAAACATTGTTCATGTAGACTTACATGTACGGTATTGTTTAATATGTAAATATGTTTAATACTTATAGATAAAACAAACATTCAAATACGTGAGTCATATTCTGTATCTTATGAATTTGTTGTATCATTTAGGGTTTATGAATACATATGTTAGGGTTTATTATACCTTTACTTGTCAAAATAGCACATTAATAGAAAAAACCTGTAACAGGTCCACCTAATTGACGATTAAACTATTTAAATTTAAATAAAATACAAATTATTTAAAAGAGAAAATAGGTACATTTAATTAAAATAAATACAGAATATTTAAATAAATTCGGAAATTGTAACAAATTAATAGCCAACAAGTATAAAGAATTGGGTAGGCAGATTTATTCCATGGCAGTCTTCCGAGACACATGAGTAAACAAAATTCCAAACATTGCTTCGGAAACAGATAAGACAGACCTGTTCAGTTCTGTGTCTGGGACGAGTCGATCTAAAGGGGAGTCAGTGTATCACAATGTGACGGTCGAGTCCAAGGTAAATGAAATACGTTGTTTAGTTGACAAAAGGACCACTAGAGGCTGCACTAACCAGAGCAAAAAGCATATGGAGAGACCGGAAGTTTGCCCTGAACCCCAAAGCCCTAGACCGTAACGGACTGGCAAGCCACGCCAGCCAGCCTCGTCAACTCCAATTCAGTCTGATGTAGGACCAACACCTTCTTTGTTACCACGGGTGGCCGCTTGATCTCAAAACCGAATAATATAAAAAAATTTATCTATCGAACATTAAATCAAAATTATTTTTTATAATTTACCGCAATGGTCTAAATAAATATACGATGACCGGTTCGAAACAGTGATTACAGTAAAGTTTAAATTGAAACTCAAGACCACGAGGAGCAACAGACAAAGAAAAAACTAAAGATAAGTTTTCGTTTGTAAATTGATTTAATTATGTTTCTGAAGAGTCAGTAGAAAGTAATTAGATTCATTTTTGTACTACTGAAATTCATATATAAATTTAAACATAAAAGAATGTAATAAATTAGCTTTTTCAATCTATAGTCTTATTTATTGTAATTTACAGCCTCACCGATTTACCCATAAAAAACGACCCTGAGATATCTAAAATAAATTTAATTTGAGTAATAATTTACTAAATTAACAACAAACTTAATCTAATGTAACTCATCAGTAGCAGGTAGGTTACAAACCTCATAAAAATAAAAATTATGGGCAGTTTTGACGAACTGTTTATTTTTTACTGGGTTATAAAAACTAAAAACACGTATTGCAGCAGTGAAAAAAAATTAATTTGTAAATCGCTTGTAATTAAAATAAAATAATATTATCAAAACCGTAGCAATAATAGAGCATAATAATGATTTTGAGGCACCTTACATATAAACAATGTACTAACAATAATTAATCGTAATTAAAAATGAGTTATTAATTAAACATCAGTCAAAACAAATATTAAAATAAAAGGCTTGTAATAGTACAATAAAGAAAACATTACTTTTAATTGTATTAGTTTCAACGTAAAATTAATAAATTAAACGTATATTTCAAATAAAAATAATGGATGTTAAAACATAAACAAAATATTTCTCATTTAGGATTTTTGTCGACAAGGAACACTTTTCCTCAGTGTTTAAAGCTTCTTTAAAATAAAATTATTAGGTTATAAGTAATTTGCCGTAAGAATGTCAAAAGAACCTCGTGCTTCCAATAAATTGCCTTATTACTGGTAAAGTTGAAACAAACTTCTTGTGGTTATGAGAACTCTTATAGAATTGTCTTGATCATTTTATATTGAATTTGAGTTTTGATATTGCTTTTAAAAATGCATTTGAAGTAAAATCTGATAATTTGATAAAGTAAAAATATTATTCTGTGTAATTAGAAAATACTACGCACGTCATTTGTATTGCAGTATTTCTTTTCTTTTTAATGAAATTGGTAAGAAAGATGTACTTTTATTACTATTTTACGGTATTTATATTATTTTTGAATACGATATCACTAATGTGAGGAATGATGATTGATCAAAATGCTAAGCATACTTTGAAGTTTACAGTTACGTTTGTTTGCTTTTCTTTACATTAATTTTACAATTAATTTGAAGGTATATCATTTCCACAAATTTATTTAATATTTAGACTTAATATAATTTAATCATAAAGTTATAACAATTACGTTAAAATGAACAAACAACTTAAATAGAGTACTAGTGATAGTTGACCTTCGTATAAGATATTGAGATAAAATTATTTAAAAGTTAATTTTTTAAACCTTTACGGTGATTTGTTTCCTCATTCTACGGAGGTTTGTGTAAAAGAAGCTCTTTGTGTTACTCTATAATTTGAGGATAATAAAACTACTTTAACTGATATTGATCACTATCACATTTTTTTTTTCTTAATGATGTTTCAATAAATTTTATTATGTGTTCATCTTATTTGCAGCTTCTACTGAATGTAACTTTTAATTGTAATATTACAAAATTAACTTTACTGTTAAAAATCATTTGTTTTGTAACATGACAAAACATAAATCATGAGTTATGCTTATATAAAAGAAAAAAGTACTACCAAGAATAAATTAACATAAGTCAATATAACTGTTGTAAAAAGAATATAAGTTGTACCAGCTAATTCAATACCAAGGCATATTTGTTATACATCTTAAATTATGACCAAGGTTCGGATTTTCTCCAGGGAAGGTAACTTTGTGTCAAGGTTGTCGTATAGGTGAAAGATCGATGGTGCAGAGCTCATAATTTTAATTCCAAACATAAATACAAAATGTCAAGATCGTAGTTTTATTGCAACCACCAATAAAATTGCTGGAACAGTTTATGAAATAACTATGTATACAACATTTATTCAAAGCATTGAATACATAATTTCTCATTAAACTAATGATGTGTCTTACTTGAAGTCATAACATCTGATTTGTGATCTGAACAATTTATAAATTAAATTAAATTTACTTACTTTGCAGATAATGTTGTCAAAGTTACTTGGGTAACCTTGTAATACATGGGTATGATCAAATATCAAGTGTGTAAGCTTGAAAGCAGACTGCCTTTAAGGGTTAATAAATAGATAGTTAAAATTAAAATCAATTCCATTGTAAAACTTCTAAAATACCCATGATTGAATAATAAAAGTAAAATAACATAAACATTAAATACTATTAACATTCAAAACAAACATACAAAATATTTTAGGTACTGTATACGAAACTAAAATATTTATTAAAAATGTAAAATATTAATGTGGTACGTTCAATGTATGCAAAATATAATGTAAACTCATTTATGGGGCATATTTTCTGGCTATATATAATGACTTGGAACATAGCATGAAGCGTTAACCAGCTTAATAAATATATTTGTTATCTCTCCAGGTACACACACGTAAGGAAGTAATTTAATCCGCGTAGATATATATATATTTTTTTTATTTATTTTTATTTATTCATAAGACGCCGATCGTCAAGATATGGGCGAATATGGATTTCGAATGAGTGTGATGAGTGTATATGAGCGAATATAGTCATTGTTACAAACTAAGGCCGACTATTCCTTAGAAAGTGTCATTAATTAATAGCCCAATGACAAATGAACAGCCGGTGGTTATCAGCTGATCCTTCTCAAAATGTATTATGACTCTGATTGGGATCGAACTGAGAACCTTTAGCACATGAAGCTGGGATTGAACCAACTACGCTACCAACCAATAAATAAAATAAACAAAATGGCTTTGAAAAGAAAATATGAGAAAGTAAAGACAAATTCATTTATACATTTTATGTATAAGTGACCTAAGTATTTACGTATAAACCACTGACATAATAGTTTATACCAAATAAATGACAACAAGATATCTTTGAAGAACGATTAATCAGTCATTAAGAGTTTATTTATCTTTTTTTAGTAAATGTAACGATTTATCGTTAATTATGTATAGTTATGTATGTTTCATTTTGCAAACTAAAAGTTAAATTATTTTGTCAGATATTGTAAACTTACTATAGTTTAATAGGTAAAATTGTTGCTTTTTACACCATAAAACCCTCTAAATATAAGGTTAAATGTGTTGAAAATATGTACTTATGTTACATTAACTACAATGTTGTGACATAAATCACCAGGTCTCCATTTAACCCAGTAGTTTTGAAAACACAATTTACGACAGTTGTAACAGTGATGCAATCGCGTTGTTCCATAATTGGGATTCCAGAACGTATTCTGAAATATTCGCCATTAACATTCTCTCACTTCTTACAAAGCATTGCTTTACATTGGCCTCGCAGCATTGGGGCTGTAACAGTATAATTTAACAGTAACATAGTTTTATATAACATTATCTTCATTAATTTTGTTTGTTTCATTTAAGAACCCTTACTAAATTATCATAATTTTAATGAAATTGTTAATATCACCATGATTAAAGCATTATTTGTTGCTTTATTATTATCATTTAAAGGTTCTTATATCAACCCATCTAGAATTAAAAGATGATTTACCTTGAACTTACTTAAATATTGATATTTCCCAAAATAAGTAAAGTAAGCTTGTATATTTTAAAAATTGATATATATGTGTTATATGAAGTCGCTCAGCTAAATATGACACACCATAAAATTTACTTCTATAGTAACGATTTTCTATGATTTTAAACTTTTTTATTAATTTAATCACGCAAGTTTGTTTAGCTTCATAGGCTTTAGCCGTACTGACTCCTCCCCGAGTTTCCTTTGGAATAAGGCCACTGATAAAATGCCTTTTAACCACCCCTTTTACACGACTTTTTGTAATACACAATGTATCAATAAATGCTTTTTGGCAAACCTGAACTTTGGTTTTTTTTGGATTTTTTTAATATAAAATATTTTATATTTATTGATTTTTCACACCTTTCATCATTACAAATCCGACTCCTTTTAGGTAAGCTTGATTCGGTGTATTTTATTATGAAGCAATCCTACCTCTGCTTTAAATCATGGGATTTCACAGACAAGTCATAAATTATCTCATGAAACCATTGCTGACCAGTGAAAGAGATTTCAGAGCAACGATAGACTTTCCTCTTTTGTTTACATGTCAATTTGGTAGGTGGTCCAAGAGGGCCATATCTGGAAAATCCAAAAGTTAGGTTAGGTCTACGTAACTTAGTTGCCTACTCTAGTTTAGTTTTTAAAACTAAACGACTCATAGGCCTATTACTCAACCCTATTTGTCCACGTAGTATAATTATTATGATAACCGTAGTATTAAACTTTAATTCTAAATTAATAATTACGTGAACTAATACTAAATTGCAAAGTATAAATCTACCTTTGTTTCTTCATTCTAGCTTGCCACCAGGTCGGTTCATCTCGTTGCCTTTTCCTTGCATGCTCACGATTTATAGTTGCAAAACACTCCATTACTACCAAAAACTTAAAATACAACTAATCTTTTAGAAACGGTTTTCACAACACCGGCTAGTCACATAAACATAACCTCAATACACACTCAGTGGACAGTACGCGAGAACAACAAAGCCGTCTACAGCTGATGACAACACAGTCTTGCGCATGCGCGAGTAGATGGATGTAGCTGCTTTTGAAATACATTTTGTCGTGTAGCTGGTTTTGCAACTAACCACCTACTTTGGCATTAAATTCTTATGAGATGTAGACGGTTTTGATGTTTAACCTGCTACATCAACATGTTGCTATAGCTTACAATTTAAACTCTCATTATGTGGACTTAGTTCAATTTCGAAAAAAATTGGATGTAGCTGATTTTGAAACTAAACGACTCAATGTTCAATGTCATCCATCAACCTAAACTTTTATATTTAAAAATCCATTACTTTTTTTCAATATACTCTACGCCGTATAGGTCTCTTGAAACAAAATTGTCCAAACATATAAATGGCTATATTTATGACCATAGTAAACAATATATACTGGCATAAAAAGAGCGCCTACGCTGTAAAGATCATGGCTAATAATGTCTGAAGCTATTTAAAACTATCTCATTGTAAAATCAGTCAATTATGTCAAAACGGATTTTTTGCACTAAAAAATAACAGAAAGTGAGTTGTAAAATTACTCCCTCTAATAATAGTATTCCAACTAGATTTATGATTGTTTTCAAAATTTGTCAATTGTTAGCCTATTATTGATTTTAAAATCTAAGTGTGTCAAACATTCTACTATTTCCTCATAAATAATTCGATTTTATACATAATAAAATAATTAACGCTATGGTCTAAGCAAACTTGGAACATTTTGTTAAACTTAACATTGCATTATCCAATTCAAACCCCTGTGTAAAGAGATTATCTAATTATTGTATTTTAAATGTTTGTGGTTTTCGTCTTGATTGTACTTCAAAAGCTATTTTCCCTCAATGAAAGTTGTTTTAAAGTTTGTGGCTAAACACATCTAAACACTATTCAAGTTCCCTTTCCTTTGTTAAATATTTCTATCACTAAAAGCTTCTATCACCAGGCCATTTAACTTGCTAATTACATGCAAAGGAGATTCCACGTCGTTTACTGTCAGGGAAATAAAGCTTTATAATACTAAATTAGTTCTGAACCCTGAATAAAAAAGTAAAATTACTTTTCAAAATAAATTTTAGGCACTGTTTAAATTAATATAAAACCATTTTTAAAATAAAAAAATTTGGTATATCAGGATGGAAATTATTGTCAATAAAGTCATCCGTAGTTTTACTGTGTATAGGCAGGGTTGTTTAAAATAATTATGCTTATTAATAATAGTTAAAAATGAGAGATTCATTTTAAAATGGATGCATTGAAATTACTATAATATATATTTGATATTACAACATTTTCAGAACATTGTTACATTAGAAATACAGTATGTATATTCCTGTAGAAATAACGATGAACCATATTCTTATTCTTATATTCTTACATATGAGACGCCGACACAACGTTGTGCGTATTTTAAGGCGAATATGAATAGTTTTATGAGTGTAGGATGAGTACAAAATATTCTGTTTACCGTTCAAATCTATTAACTATATATTTATAAGTAGTGGATGCAAAAGTACCTAAGAGTCGAAATAACATTATCACGTTCATTTTATTATTTAAAAATTATTTCCATTTTTTATTTATACGTAAACATAATAAGTGCAGACATTTCGGTTTATGTAATGTAATTCAGGCTGTTATAGGTCACTTGTTGCCCAGCCTAACACAAACAGTTGTGAGGTTCCTGCCTGTTAATTTTTTATACACTTTATTTTTAGAGCTATAATGATTTTGCCAAGAATACAAGTCGAGATATGATAGTATAATTTACAATATAACCAAAATAAATTCTTGAATAGAACAACAATAATCAATGAATTGCCAGTGGCTTTACCTGCTCAGTTCTGACATTATCAAAATATAACAGCGTCAAAACCCACCAACCTACTTACGTACAGTGGTATTGTACGTGGGTGTTCAGTCCATTATAGGAATTTTCAGTCTTGGACCCACCCACCCGCCCATACACCTACAGTGGTATTGTATACCATTACCATCGTACGTGTATCCCCTTCTAAATTTCGTTAAATAATTCATAACAAGTCCTAAAAATCACCCTCGCACAAACACCAGGATCAACCGAGGGTGGGAAACATACCACAGATCAGAAGGGTATGTACTACCCATGGTATCAATAGCACTATACGTGTAAGGGGGTGGGTTTATAAATTACAATTTCGTGCATGTAATAGTGTAAGAGTAGTAGTGTTGGTGTTACACTACTACTCTACGTGTATGGGAGGAAGGTTGGTAGCTCACTACCACAGTAAATATGTAGGTGGGTCAAGAATTCTATTATGGGTGGGTGAGTGTGTCAATACAACTGCACATGTAAGAGTGGGTTGGTATCATATCTTTTATCTCATATCGTGAGTGACCTCACGGCAATATTTCCCTTTAAGTTATCTTATTTATAATTACTCTTATTTCATAAGTCTAGTTGAAGGGCAGTTTTAAATATTGAATATTATTTTTGATAGTCTTAATCTTTACTATAAGTGTTCCTTGGCTAAATGACCGGAGAGGGATCCCATCCTTACTAACAGCCCGCTTGCCCGGTCACTGGTGATGGTTTTCGAGGTTACTTTGAGGCATTGATTTCCAGGTTAAGTACTAGCCTTAATTTACCTGGGATAATAATATCTGCTTTATTTTCTATTAATATTTGCATATTTAGGAAAAACTTACAGAAATTACAGAAAATTACTCCTTTAATTGTATTTAAATCAAATTTACCTGTAATATTTTTTATATAGTAATATACAGGGTGGAAATAATATAGAAACGCGTTCACAATTGTTGTCTTACCATTGGTTATATAAACCTAAAATCATTGGTATTACTTCACTTGTAAAAGTGAAATCTTGTACATGATCATGGTTACAAAGAACATACTTTTTGACACCATTAGTGACATGTCATCTTTTCTGGGGGACGACCCACGAGGAGTTAAACGAAAATCTTCATTTTAATACTAGGTCGAGTTTGGTATCAAATGAAAGGTCTGTTTATGTTAAATCAATTGCCTTAAACCAGATTTCGAAAGGTTTATTTTTTCAGAGTAGCGGTCATTTTTATTTCAAAGTAACTAATTTGAACAATATTATATCTCCACTATTTAACCGTTCCAATTAAATTATTCTGATAAAAAATAATACTTTATGGAACACAATTAGTAAGAAAATTCAATTATCAAATTATCTATGAAAAAAAATAGTTGTTGTAAAAGCGTTTCCATATTTTTTTCCACCCTCTATATTTACTTAAATTTAATTATTAGTTGATATAATTACAAAAATAAAAGAATCCAATAAAATATATCTGTATTCTCAAAGTGAATAATTTAACTGGGGCAATAAATTGAGCTTAATATATTTTACGTCCGGTAGTTGTAAAACTATTCCAGAACTCTCTTACTCACACTAATAATGTTGAGTTTGCTGTTAGTGCGTTGTAACTTTAGTAATAAGCATACAGTAGTTTCCTTGTAGTTAACGATATGGTAGAAGTTACAATAAAAACACAATAGTGCTATGCACGCTCAATGAAAGTAAGGTAATGTCAAGACTTATAAATGTAAAAATATTACAATTTCTATTTACTATATAATATAGACTATGAAGTAAAATAGTTTACAGCTTAATAATGGAAAAAAGTTTGGCTTGCTACCAAACGTTGAAAATTAGAATAAATATCTATATCTAATCTATTCTAAAATTAGAATAAATCTACTATATATATATTTTTGCATATATTTGATCCATTGAAAGAAAAATATTAATTTTATAAATAACAGTAAAGTAAGGAATATTTATCATTAATTTATCTGAATAATGTGCTTTTTTAGTGAATAGCACTTATACTATTTCTTTTTTTTTCATTGGCTATACGTAAATGTTGGTAAGTATAAAGAAGTAATAGAAAATGGGTTTAGATCAGCTGCAATAACAGATTTCTTCCTTCTTAACCCTACTCTGCCCATTCCTTATAGACTAATGATCTATACAGCGAACCAGTACAGTACAATGTGAATATTACTGATAAATCTTCCAGTCTAGGCCGGATTCGCGCTATCCCTAACCCAAGCTCAAAAAGTCCTGACGCCCTGGACCGCTCGGCCACTGGCTAGCCAAAAGATAATTATTTTCTTTTAACGATTTTGCAAGTATTATCTTAGAAAATTGAACACGGACAGCTCCACAAGTTGTTCGTAATATTTTCTAACCTCAATGTTTCTCTAAAATCTGCCTTGATACAGCTCATGTACGTAGATTAGTTTTGACCGAAAATTTATTACATAATAGTCCTTCAAGTATTATAATGTAAGCATTGTGGAACCTGTATTCACAGAGTTTTTAAGCCAGTAATTGTAGGTATTAATTGATTGGTATAGCAGTCTACATCTCAGATCTTAATGATGTGTTACCTTCTTCGTTTTTCGGTAACTTAATTGAAAATGAGCAAAGTATTTTGTAATTAAAAAACACCTAAACAACAAGTACATTTTATTAACACTCATGCACAACTACATAAACAAGTTCTCTTTTGAAGTAGTCAACTGTACTGTGAAGTATTGTGAAACAATTATACATATTTTTTCCTTTATATAATAATGTATTACATGGGCCCAGTTACGTAGTTTGGACTACAGAACTCAGGAGTAAACCCATTAAACCAAACAAATTTCTCCGTGCAAAAGAACTATGCAGTTTTCCTACCTCTTATGGGGAAGTTAGCGGATTATGTATAGTTAATAATATAAATAACAATATAAAACGTATTTTTTTTAAGGGAACTAAAGTAACGGATACGTTTTGACTGTCACTTCTTGCAAAATGGGCATTTTATGAACTTAATCGAATGTTAAACCTTGTAAAATATAAGTTATTTTGTGATATATTATGGAATTGTTATATTTTTTACGTTCTCCTTAAATTACTTAGTGTTTATTAAGCTTGTAGATGTGTATTGTATTTAGGAAAGATGTGCATACCTTCATAGAATATTGATAAGTGTGCTACTACTATGTATAACATAGTTTGTGATACACTAAAGAATATTCAACTCAATAAAAGAACATAATGAGTTGATAGTTGAATGACTTCAGGACAAAGCACAAAAAGGATAACCCCCAAAGGACCAAGTTTAATGAACAATTTGCTCTGACTTCAAAAGAAAACAAGGATATGTGGAAGTATTCTCAAGGGTTTTACGCATTTATTTGCTTTACATTAGCTTTTTGACATCATGGGAAAACTCTTGGTAAGGCTAAACTAAACTTGTTATGTACTTGGACAGTTTATTACTACCCTATACTATCGTAATGCATTTACAAAAACATCTGCTGCAAAACCATTGCATTTCTTGTTGTTTTAGTATTTTCGCATCTTTTTTAACCGTTGTTTGCTAAATACTGTATCTATGTATATTTAATTAACTATAAAAGGTTAGGTTGCAAAAGATCGTCAGGCTACTAAACTCAGTAGTTCACAGGTGCAGTCCTTTATTTCGATTAATTAATTTAGTAATCTAACAAAACTGTCATACTTTGGAATCATCCTGATAATTAATTTTTTGTGTATTGTATAATTTTATAGTATTGAATATTAAATCCTCCAAAAATTATTAAAATTAGAAGAAGTCACGAGAGTTTTCTAATGCAATCCAATCCCATGTTTATGGTTCGAATCTGTAATTGGGCTAATGGCTTACACTGACGAGTACAGTTTTGCTTATAAATAAACCATAATAAAACTACATCTTACTATTGTGTAGTAATATGACATGTTTGATCACGATAATTTTTATGAAGTAAAAGGAAATTACAATATTCTCATACCTGACCCAGAGATATCAGTTGGTGGTGTGTAACATTATCAGGGACCGTTTTGGTATATTTTGAACTTAGTTGGTATGACTTAAATCATGGTACGTTAGTTAAACTAGTTTTGTTTTTATGGTGGGGAGTATCAGAAATAGATACTAAAACCTATTGCAATTTCGTCACGTTAATATTTTGGTTAGACCATTTGCAATAATCAGAAAATTATTGACTGACCAGATATATTAACTAGCTTTGTGAAGGGACACATTATTATTTATATTTCGCTTAAAAAGGTTTGAATAAAGATATTTTTTACGGTAATTTATTGAAGAATGATCGATAGTTTTAAGGGAAAATTATACAAGTATTATTTCAAAGATATACGTTATTTGCCTTATGTACGATTATTTTAAAACTTCCCTCGCAAATTTACAGGAGTCCATAGGTCTCTGCGTAAACTTTAGTACACGAATGAAGCCATCCGATTCGAACCTTGGACCTTTCCCTAGAATCCTTATCTTTTTTAGCTACCACGCCAGAAACTAATGCTCTTATAACCCATCATGTGTTTGCCGTATTTTGTATTATATAGTTAAGCATAAATGAGAATTCGTATTGAGAAACAAATAATTGAATTGTCAAATAAATAATTGTGTTGTCCATTAACTCCATGAATTATTTGAAACCGCTCTTTTAAGCCTCTACGTATGTAATGATGAGATATTATTTTCTAAATTTAATCATTTCCATCATATAACATGTTCTAAACGAGATGAGGGTTTAGTTTCTTGAGGAATGTGACAGTCAATCAATAAGGTACCCTTGGATTACAGGCATTTGGCGAACGGCCTAAAATTGATGGAATTGGAGAGTTAACTACATTGTCAGAATGTAGTTAACTCTCCATGGGAGTCAGTCCCAGACTGATTGTAGATTACGATCAATGTGGCCAGGTCTATTTCTACTCCCTTGAAGGATGTGACAGTCAATCAATAAGGTACCTTTGGATTACAGCCATTTGGCGAACGGCCTAAAATTGATGGAATTGGAGAGTTAACTACATTCTGACTCCAGACTGATTGTAGATTACGATCAATGTGGCTAGGTCTATTTCTACTCCCTTGAAGGATGTGACAGTCAATCAATAAGGTACCTTTGGATTACAGCCATTTGGCGAACGGCCTAGAATTTATGGTATTGGAGAGTTAACTACATACCTTCTGCCAGACTGAATGTTGATTACGATCAATGTGGCCTGGACCATATCTTCTCCCTTTAAGGCTAGATAGTCAATCAATAAGGTGCCTTTGGAGTAGAGCCATTTGGCAAACGGCCTACAATTGATGGTATTGGAGAGTCAACTACATTCCTACTGCCAGACTGAATGTTGATTACGATCAATGTGGCCTGGTCCATATCTTCTCCCTTGAAGGCTAGATAGTCAATCAATAAGGTGCCTTTGGAGTAGAGCCATTTGGCAAACGGCTTACAATTGATGGTATTGGAGAGTTAACTACATACCTTCTGCCAGACTGAATGCTGATTATGATCAATGTGGCCTGGTCGATTTCTTTTCCCTTGAAGGCTAGACAGACAATCAATAAGGTGCCTTTGGAGTAGAGCTATTTGTGAACGGCCTACAATTGATGGTATGGAGAGTTAACTACATACCTTCTGCCAGACTGAATGCTGATTATGATCAGTGTGGCCTGGTCAATTTCTTTTCCCTTGAAGGCTAGACAGAAAATCAATAAGGTGCCTTTGGAGTAGAGCTATTTGTGAACGGCCTACAATTGATGGTATGGAGAGTTAACTACATACCTTCTGCCAGACCCAGACTGTATGCTGATTATGATCAATGTGGCCTGGTCAATTTCTTTTTCCTTGAAGGCTAGACAGACAATCAATAAGGTGCCTTTGGAGTAGAGCCATTTTGCAAACGGCTTACAATTGATGGTATTGGAGAGTCAACTGCATTCCTACTGCCAGACTGAATGTTGATTACGATCAATGTGGCCTGGTCCATATCTTTTTCCTTGAAGGAAGACAGTCAATCAATAATGTACTTTTAGAGTGAAGCTATTAGTGAACGGGCTACCAATGATGGTATTGGAGAGTTAACTACATTCTGACTCTCAGACTGATTGTTGACTACGATTGACGATTCAGTGATTTTATTCAGCCATTAAGCAATAAATAGCAATAGGCTATAAACATAAAACAGATTTAAAATTACCATGCATGACACATACAATAAAAGAAAATCTTAGCCTAAACTAAAATTTAAAGGCTTATAATAACAATTGGAGTTAAAAGCATGCAAAACACATGCAATTCTTAAATCTAATAAACAAGAGGATACAACTCTGCATGCCACAAGCAGAGAAATAGCAAAGAAATAAACACACATACCTATTGTCTAGTCATTCATAACATTCATGCCTCTAAAAGTAGTACTAAGGAACTCATCCACGGTATAGCAGGAGTTATTTCACATTTATAATGGTATGCAGTGGTCATGGAAGGCATAGAATGATGCCATACGAAATCTGGCAGTGAAAGAAAGCAAACTATGATTGTCTAAGAAAATTGGGTGGCATTACTGACTTGAGCTTTAGAAGTAAGTATAAAACTGCTTAACCTAGTGCACAATTTCTGAATATGGGATCTACAAGTCAGTTGGGATCTAGGATTAAAGCAAGAAGCTTTACTGAGCCAGTGACATCCACTCCTTTGCTGAGAATAAAGATCAAAGCCAATGTTTTGGCTTCATTTAATGAAAGTTTGTTACCACAAAACCAATCGGCCGCCAACCCTAACAATACATTTACTCTTCAATGGCAGTGGATAATTCACAGCTGCTACAGTAAACAGTGGTGTCATCTGCAAAGAGTACAATATTAATATTAGGACGATAATACAGGTCATTAATCGACACCAAGAAAAGAAAAGGGCTGATCACAGAGCCCTGTGGAACACCATACCTCTTAATAGGCCTAGATAATTCACCATTTCACCTAGCCACCTGGTATCTATCAGCTGGATAAGATGCGCTCTTTGAAGTAAAACATATTCGACACCAATAAATGGCTTTGATCGATTATCTTTGAAATTGTGTGGAGGCATATTTATCAGCCTTATGACAGCTTTTATGGGATATTTTCAATATCAGTAGTTATGTGTTGTTGAATACAGTTCCAACCCTTAGTACTTTGGTTACCGATCTTACGTCCCCACAACAAGTTACACTAACTTCATCAACACAGGGCCTTCTCTATGTATATACAGGACACGTAAAGTTAATAAACTATGCTGGTCCTCAAATATTTAGTAAAATCAGCAAATTAATCAAATTAAGCATGATATGACGCAACCAATTTCAACGATATAATTAAGACTTTCTTTTGTTACTTAAAAAACCCTCTCAAACATATAATTGGTACAATATTAGTTTGAGCAATACGGTCATGATATAAAATATTCAAAATTGTTGGTATTCTACATGAAATTACTATATAAGATGAAGTTGACGATTCCTGTCGATCAATTAGGAATGTTAAGAAACTATAGGATGTATGTTTATGACATAAATAAATGCTTTAAATCAAATACATTCTAAAAACGAATTTATATAAAAATCTTCCTAAGATAAGAAATATGGAATTAAATTCCAGTTTACACTCTATAGTAATTTACGGGGAGAGATATCAGTGAAAGCCTTAAATTATATTGAATATGAAAACTAGATTGAATTCCTATATTTATTTAATATCCTTATAAATAAAAAAAAAAAAAAACTTAAGAAGTTGAATAGTTTAATTATACTTTATAAATGACAATAATTTCAGATTTTGTGTATTTGGAGTAAACACGAAAGTATTGTAATAAAAGGATCGAGAATAGCATCATATAATTCGTGTTTATATTGCAAATTATATTTAAACAATCATAATAAGTTTTTGTTACAATGTTAGTTTTTTTAAAAAAATTATTTATAAATGTTTATTATACATTGCACTTTGAATCTATCTACAGTAAATTTGTCAATCTTGAAACGTTTATTGCGAAGCCTAACATTAAATATTTTAACATCGGAGCCTTTGCTATGAAATGTATATTTATACCATTTATTAGTATACAAGAAGTTTAAATGTGCCAATGAAATGGATTTTAAAACAATTTACATAAAGTTAAGTCCACTTTAAATAAACTGAAAATGTTTCTTCCTACACATAGTAACACACCAGATTTCCCTCTTTGTCAACAGGATGACTTATTGGATTACGCTGTCTGTCAAGACTTATTTCCCTTGTCAGTAACTTCATCTTTACCTAGTATGGAATCTTTATTTACTGTAAAAAATGTGAATGTAGCAGCATATGATGGTTGAAAGCCATTTAATATAAACAAATCACGGCTTGATTATATTTCCTACATATTTTTAAAATATAAATCCATATAATAAATTATTTTAAATTAATATCATTAACATCTTTTAGTTCATACAAGATTAATAATTGTTTGATCTAGTAACCATTTTCGTTTAAGAATTAGGAGGAATATATTTAAATAGTGTATTTCCACTATTTTACTAAAAGAGAACTGACTTAGTTCCTTAAGAACTTTTTATTAATTTTATTTTACCTTCAAACAGACAATTTATGGATGTTATAATTGATTTTCATATTATAACATCCATAAAGTTTCATAGATAACCTTATTATTGGCAGATATTTAAAAAGGATTCCGCTACAATATTAGTCACTTAAATACGTGTTATCTTTCTGAAACGTAGCTAATAGAAGTTTCCTTAACACATATATGGAACTGTCCAATAATAACAGTTAATTACCTAAAAACATTTTAAATTTTTATAACTAAGTAGATAGGTTCAGTTAAAATGTTGATGAATTGTATATTGTATAAGTATTTCTAAAACTCTTACAGTTTCTGTAAAGTGTTATGGAACATTATAAAAATAAATCTTTGTTCTTTATTGTTAAATAACCTAGCTTTATTAAAAAAAAGCTATTAAGTGAATCACAAGAGATGATTAATGTACATAAAATAAGCCAAATAAATCCCTAGTAATAGTTCCCCGAAACATAGTAAATTAATGAATTTTTAAATACCACTTAATGACCAAAATATGTCATACAATAGTTGGCTGTATTCATAAGAATAACAAATATATAACTGACAGATAAATATTAAATACAGTACATCTTTAAATATATTACTCATTTTCAACTGTACATATCCTTTTAACAATGTTGCCTGATGAAAATCCGGAACTTTTCCTTTTATTCACTACCCCTACTTTTTTATCAGGATTTTGGTTAAGTGGCTACTAAAGTTGATCATAAACTGACTAATCCAACGATTGACTTAACACCGAATGCGCTCTCCGTGTCTAAGTTCTTAGAAATCAATAAGATAAGGCCAGCGATATCGGATTCCTAGCGAATAAGGAATACTACAAAAGACGTAAAACTGATTGTGGAGCAGTTTTTAGAGTAATAGACTATTTTATCAATGTGTAGTGAACTAACAGAAAAGATCCGAAAATCCTAATAAAAGTCCATATATGTAATACAATATACCTTATGTCTACTAAAAGGGCTGTAACCGTTTATTTTAATATCTACTCCAACATTTTCGTTCTATCAGAATCGCTATACAATTTGAGGATGGAACATTTGGCCAAACAAACCATTCTCAATGGATATTAAGGCAGACCACAACCAATTGCTACACTTCCATCACGTTTCAACCACAGTGAACAATAAAACCAATTTCCGTTTATTTGAGATGACTTTAGTTTATAAAGCATCGCTGTTTGCCCTTATGATTAGGTTTCTGGGACACGTATTGTATTCTATGATCCATTTATATTAAAAGTATTGGACAAATATATTTTAAAGAAATTTTCGCAAACAGTTTGCTTTATCCAGGATAGTGCTTCAAATAGAAATACCCAAGCCAACTCATAAATATTCAGTAGATAAATTAATGGTAAATGAAAAAATAATTTTTTAAATTACGTTTTAATGACTAAAAAGGCCCCAAGGACATTTTAAAATATAACTAGATCGTATTTAATTATTGTAATTATGTAATTATTTTAGTTCTGTGCACTTGACTTTAGTTATAGTTTACGTGAGGGGATTTGAAAGTTGACACTGACAAACATACATATTTGTAAACAAATATTAAATTAAATGAAATGTAGTACATAATCATAAATAATTGAATCCATTATTAGCTTAACTTAGAAAATAATAAATACTAACGATATACATAAAACAAAAATCTGTATATAAACAAAAACAAAACAGAAGTTAATTCACTGTATTGTGAACTGTTATTTAAGTAAGAGGTATATAATAATATCACATAGCAAGCATAATTTGTCCTAAAGTTCCAAATATAGAAAAAACCCATAGCCTGTATATAGTACTAATTATCCTATGAAAGTGAAAATTGTTTACACCAGAATCACTACAGAATTGTACTTAGTATAAGACAACCCATAATTACAGATACGTATGGTCAATTTATCTGTGAATTATTCTGAAAAAGTAACAACTAGTTTTAAAAACGTTCTTGGTAATCTTGTAGTGATATACATAATAACATTGTTATAAATGTGAATATATATATATATAACTGTTTAGAATAATCAAAATCTATCACTTATAGTTATGATACATTTTTATAGTATTTTCAGACAATTTAAATGGCCATAATATAATTTGAGGGATTAAGTTAAATAAACATCTCTTATTTATTATATAATATTTAAAGCACACATTTAATTTATTCATAGTGTTTGATTATATTCATAGTGCTTATAGCTATGGTCATAAAATATACTACTTAAGATATATATTATGGAAACTTTACAATCTACATAATAAATCAAATTAATTAATTTTAATATAATGCAAACATATAAAGAGAAAATGTGGCGCATAAGGGTGGATGAAAGCGCTTATAAAAATCTGATATGTACTTGAAAAAGTACCTATCAGACTTTTATAATCAGTGTTTACATTGAAACATTATTTTAGAAGAACTAAAGCTTACAATTAATGTTCAATAAAACAAGAGTAAAATGATATCTAAAACAGCATCTAGGCAATATAAAACCTTATTAATGAACTTCCTATATTATCAGGAAATATAAATATCTATATATTGCTTGTTATATTATTGTACGGAATTTGCCGATTTTCACTGGAGGAAAACGATCCGTTTTAAGAAGTGATGTAGTATTGACTATATTGATGGTGAAAATACTACTAAAAATAAAGGACATGTGCATTTCACGCAACAGACTTTTGTTATAAAATAAATACAATATATTAATTTACCCTAGGTAACATTAGTTGATCTTATTGAAGTACTATGGTAGAATAACTTTTTTTAAAATCTAACCAAGGGATTGAGACCTCTAGTATTGTTTAAAGACACTGTACTGAACAGTCCTTAGTAACCATTTAACTTCATGGCCAGACACTCAATTAAAGTCTTGATTATAGTCTCTCATCTGGCTGAACATTTACAGCAGTTGAGATTTAGTGTACTTGGATCCTACCACTGATTTTACACTGTACTGGACAGTCCTTAATGACCATTAGGCTCCATGGCCTGACACTCAATTAAGGTCATGATTGGAGTCTCTCATCTAGCTGAACAATTACAGCAGCTGAGATTTAGTGTGCTTGGATCCTACCGCTGGTTTTACACTGTACTGGACAGTCCTTAATGACCATTAGGCTCCATGGCCTGACACTCAATTAAGGTCTTGATTAGAGTTTCTCATCTGGCTGAACAATTACAGCAGCTAAGATTTAGTGTACTACTGGATCCTACCGCTGGTTTTACACTGTACTGGACAGTCCTTAATGACCATTAGGCTCCATGGCCTGACACTCAATTAAGGTCTTGATTAGAGTTTCTCATCTGGCTGAACAATTACAGCAGCTAAGATTTAGTGTACTACTGGATCCTACCACTGATTTTACACTGTACTGGACAGTTCTTAATGGCCATTAAGCTCCATGGCCAGACACTTAATTAAAGTCTTGATTATAGTCTCTCCTCTGGCTGAACAGTTACAGCAGTTGAGATTTAGTGTACTTGGATCCTGCCACTGGTTTTACATTGTAATGGACAGTCCTTAATGACCATTTAGCTCCATGACCTGACAATCAATTAAGGTCTTGATTAGAGTTTCTCATCTGGCTGAACAATTACAGCAGCTGAGATTTAGTGTCCTTGAATCCTGCCACTGATTTGACAGTAAAATTGTTTAAATGAATTAACAATTTATTCTTTACCAATAATCATTCTTTATTATTAGTATCTAGGTATTTACATCACAATACATAACCCTCTTGAAAAATATATATGTTTATTTCAGAAGTATTAAACGTGGTTTAGAGACGAATTCTTACAATATGGAATGTTATATAGGAACATTTCACTCAATATTAACATAGGCTGACATAAACACTGAAAAAGACTTTTTAGTTTATCTACTTTGTTATAGCATATAATTTGATATAAAGTGCTAAAAACTTAGAGAGTGATTTTATTTCTATAAGTTAGTCGTAAGGCAATAGTTTTAATTTTTTTCACCATGAGCATTATTTACAACGTATTTAATACACAACTGAAAATTTATTTTTTCAAAATACAGGAAGGAATAGTATTAGAAAGATTTTTTTCAGCCAATTATTATGTAAACATATGGCTACTAATGTACGTTTTTTATTTTGTTGAATTATTATGTTTTTCTCTTATGTCTTACTATAAGCATTATCTTCTAATCAACTATTTTATGTTAATTTATTTTAACTGTTATAACCTATTATTAGTTCTGTCTAATCTACACATTAATTAGCGAGAATTAATGTGTAAAGGTTAGCCTGAAATACAAATGTTTAATTTGTAGATGTACCATGTCATATTTTATTTAAATATCGGGATGGTAATTTTATCATAATAACAGTGTGTATTTACTATCATACTTTAAACAAGACTTCTTTTAAATACTATCACATTAGTAAATAACAAACGACTCCAGTAAAATGTAACAGTATCTAATTATAATAAACTTCTGTTCTTTTTCTATTATAAATGTACATTTCACTCAAAATATCAAAGTTGTAATAAATGAACATCACAGATATGCTGATGATAAATATAGCTGACGTAATGCCATAATGTAGCAAAAGTGAAACAGTAAGAATAAAAAACACATAAAAGCTTTACTGTGTCAACTCTTCGGTCACATAATAAAGCTGATTATTCAGCTCTAGAGAATTACATTTAATACACTTTGATTTATTTCCTGAACACAGATCTATATGCTTGATACCATCGGATGTCAAAATCTAAATTAATGTTTCATATATAACCATGTATTACTTACTTATTTGTACATTGATCTATTTATTTGATAACATTCGATGTCAAAATAAAAACATATTGTTTATATCTACCAATTACTTACTTATTGTTACTCTAAACGTATTGATTACTTACTGATCTATTATTTATACTCCCTAAGTATATGTTTAGTTTGTATAAATTTATTAATTCCCAATTTATTTTTGTATATACTATATTGTTAATCATCAATGAACATTACTTTTTTTTAATTCCTGCTGCCTTATTATGTAACAGTATTTTATTCAACATAATCAATTTAAAGTTATAAAATTATTTATCATGCTCAAATATATCACCACATTCATGGTTAATATCATAAATATAGTATACATTGCATGTAAATAACATATTTTATTTTAAAACATTGAATTATTGACACCAACATATTTTTATGAAGCTTATTAAGGGATGAAAATATTATTTTATTTACGCTTATTATTTTATTTACGTACTGTTTCTTAATTCAAAATCTAAAACTAACAAGATTTTAGTTTTCGTCTTTTGTCTAAAACTGGTGGCACTGTTGGCACAGTGCTGTAGTCCAGCTACTTGGGGACAAAGTGTTTGGGAGATTGTAGGCGACCTATCCATGCTCGGTTCTCTAAATACCGACACTGCGTCAACTCAATGGTTGTCATCAATCTGGACACTACTAGAGAATTCTGGAGTGTCCGTATTGAATGGTAGTCAAGGTTCAGATGTTGTGTCGGGAAGAGAACTGAGTGTCAGACTTGTCAGTCAGCTGAAAATCAGACCAACATTACGTGATTCAGATTCCACGTAAAGCTGTAGGTCCCATAGTTGCCCTGGCTATTGGGCTATTAATAAATAGTCCTTTCTTAGCTAAGTTGAACTCAATTAATAACAATGACTACACTCATTCATCTACAATCGTCACACTCATTCACTCCTCATATTCGCCCATATCTCTACGATAGGCGTCTTGGGGATGAATAATGAATAAATAATGAATAATAATGATAAAAATATATACGTTGTTTTTTGTTCAATGAAATGTAATAACAGTACGTGTTTTCATAATAATCTACGTGTAACTACTTATCGTAAGATATGATAATGTATTGGGAAAGAAAGATTGTATAGATAGAGTATTAACGAATTGAGCTATAAAAAGGGTGTCTGTGCCAACATGTTCAGAACAAAAATGTTTAGATATGTTTTAATTTTTGTAATAATACGAAACCTTACATGGTAGTAGTTACAGAACTAGACTTGCATAGCAGCATAGAGGTCTTGTCAACTCATGCACTATTAAGGGTCGTTACATAGTAAATAATACATTTTAAGTGAACATTTTAATATAACATATTATTATGTACAGTTTTTGGTTAATTTTTAGTATTTTAGTCCGAAGTGTCAGTTTGACAGTATGTAACCACTCCCTCCTTCGACATATGAAAACACCACGAAACCTGACTGCAGCTTTCCGGTCATCACCAGCAAAGTTCTTTGTTTGAGTTACATAATGTTAGCGAACGTGGTGGTGGGGGATCGGCAGGAGGGTGCCTCGTCGCTGTTCCCCAAGAGGATGTTTGTGAGGTAGGTGCATTTATTACTTTTGTCCCTATCTAAATGTTTCAATTATAAAAAGGACTTATTAAATTGTTTTCCATTTCAGGGAAAAGTTGTTTAATACTCATTACTAATTGGGTTGTTTTCTTTTTTTGTTTGTTAACCAGGGTTCAGGAGTTAGATGGATGATGAGCTAATCCAATTATTCCCCCTTTAGTTTCGGGCTTCTGTAGATTTATTTATGTATATTAATAATATATAATTTACTTATTTCAATAATAATATGTCAATGTACCATGTGCTATGAAATGTATTGTTAATTTTTTACAAATATCAAAAATAGGCTTAGTAAGCACTAAAGCTTACTGTTTGACTCCCACAGTTGTTTTAAATTTTTTTACAATTATATACCCGAAAGTCATATTCTACTCGCGTGTGGGATGTGTAGGGGTATATTTAGGTGTATAAAGGTATTATTATCTGATCATTATCTCAGTTACAACTACTACTCAATAACAATAGAAAAGTAATGAATACATGAAATAACGTAATTCATTTCATCAATTTCCCCACTGTCCTTAGTACAGAATTCTTTTCAAGCTACAATTAGGTGAGAAAATGGGTCGGCAAGTTAAATTTCATGTTCTTAAACGTGTACTTAAAATTATTTTTTTAATCAAATGTTACAGTTTGTTCCTTTAATGATACTATAAGGTAAGGTACATTTAAAATGTATGTACGACGTGTACGCCATTAACTAGAATATTTGTAGTAGGGTAAGTAACCGGTCAAGAGCCGTGGACTTTTTATTCAGGATTCAGGTATGTACGGAAATTAGTCTTGGACAGACGGTGGGATGTGATAAGTCACACAAGGTTCTTTCAGAATAATGTATGAAGGTATATAAAGTAGTGCATCAAAGAGACATGCTAAACAATTAATTTATTTCTAAAGAAACATGATTATATCTTTTGGATAGTTCAATGGTATTGTTCAAATAGAGCTTTGAAAGTCAGAATAAAAAGTATTCAAGGCCATGTAATTGTTTTATTGATCGCATATACGGATAAATATATGGTCAGTTACACTCGAACGGGGTGAGGTTGTCATGTTTCGAGTATTGAGAAGTCGTTTGTTCTGTCAGGTGTTGTTAATACTACAATATTGGTGCCACTAAAGGAGAGGCTGTGATATAACTATGTAATCATGTGTCAAAGTGAAGCGGACCTCAAAGGACACAAGACAAGATTACCATCTCAAAGGCAAGGGAGAGTGTGAGCTATGTATGTTGACGTACAAAACGGTACTACAACATGACCTTGTACTAAGCACCAATCAAAGGATATAAGATATTTATTATTTGAAAGGAAAAGGAGAGAATTATTTTCCAGCATTTACATAAAGAACGGTGTGTTATGACTTTAAACAAGCAACAATTAAAGTAGTAATTTAACAAGTAACTTGAGTATTTTAAATACTATCAATGACATATTAAATATATTCTGCATTATATGTAAGATATTTATACAACGATCGAAAAATGCTGTACATGACGTCAACTGTATTTTTCATTATGTTGAACGAGGCATTGTTCGTTACTGTTAAATGGAAACAATGCACTTTCACGTCAAAAGAAACGTATTGTTTGTCGTCCTGTTCACAAAAAGTGTGAATTCATTCTCCTAGACAAACCTTGATGTATATCGGGTTCATACACCTTTTGTGGTAACTGATTGAAGTTTATTCTCAAACACTGAATATGTTTTAGAGTTTACTTAAATTTTGAGTTATGTTGATAGTGTTATTTCTTAAATTTTGAGCTACTAATAAAAAGTTAATTACGATTCTGAACTTAAAAAAATGTTAACACATCTTCTGTTATATATTTCAGTTAAAAAATCATTAACCTTTGATGTAATAATTAATATTAATTCGATGAAAATTCAGCTCAGTGATTATTTCTACCTACGTACTTGTATATGATATATATATAATATATATATATATATATATATATATATATATATATGTTATATAAAATATAGATAGGGTCAATAATAAAAATTGTCTTACAACATAATGAATTTAAATTGATAGCACATAAATAATGGCTTGTAAAATTTAAAATCTAAACCACGATAGTTATTAGAACTTATAAAAAGTAAATACCCTGAGGTACCGTAGAGATTGTCATAATAATGATTTACCTTTCAAACCAAGTTATTCTACGATAGATAGACTTGTACATTTACGTAATTTGACCTAAAATATGTGGCATTTCTAAGAAGCATTGTTGGCAGCTACCATTTTTATGGTTCCACATTTTAACCATATAGAAGAAAACAAGTAGTTCTCATAGTTTGTAAATGGTACAGCTTTGTGGACCCCAAAATGCATTAAAATACTTTGTATTAAACATTAATAAAATTTTTTCAATATTGTTAACAATTAAGTAAAGGAAATGTTTAATTAAGCGTCTTCAGTGTCTTTAATCATTAGTATGTCCTTTTTTAGGAAATGGAAGCAATCATAAGACATAAAAAGTAATAAATTAAAATGTTATTATACGTTTAAATAATCGTTATTGTATTTGAACCAAATAACAGAGTCTTGACTAGTTTGCACTGTGCATCAAATGTACACTTTTATTAGTCAAAAGTCCGAAAATTTATCACATTTATAATATTTAACGTGTTTCAGAAAGTGTTTTTTTATCTTTTTCACAATTTCACATTTTTTAACTTTTCAAGAAACCGTATACATTTCTGAAACCTCGTGTTGTAGGCTTATGGAGGTCTTGAAATTGATTACTTGATAACGTTTTAATCCTTATAAATTGTATAGTTGCAATTCATAAATTTATGTCCTTCAGAAAAAGCGGTGATTTGAAATTTATTTCAATCGATTTCACCTGGAAATTGCTAGAGTGCGCTTTGGTGAACCGAAAACGTACCCTCAGTTATCTAAAGTACACATTTATAAAGCTAGGTCAACGATTTTGGTATATATGAAATCTACATTAGTTTGTGATTTCAATAATTTGCACAGATTATCGATTATTCAACAATACATAATGATTTGGAATAGGAGAAGTCTGCCGTTATCAGATCACTTATTGTGTGTAAATATATGACCATGGAAATGTTTTAATATGTAATTTTATGGTTTATACTGTTTATATGTTGATCAGTGTGTATTAGTAAATGTATTTAGTGATACTGTATTACAATAATATAAGTGAAATATATAATTTATCCGTGTAATATATAAGGCCAAAGTAACTCATCAAATATTTATATTTGTAAAAGCCATACAGGTTATTATTTTGTGCATGCATTTATTTTGGCTATAAATATTTATAATGCATTTTTGGCTATAATGTATTTGATTATTATATCATGTTTTTAACTAAATTTTAGTATAACAATGAACTGTGTAGTGTTTATATTAGATTCTGTAGGACTTTTTTTAATATCACTGTGTCCAGGGAAACAAATGCTTAGCTGGTGTATTGTTTATGAATATAAATGTCTAGTAAATGTATTTTTGCCTATACGGTTTAAAATATTGTAAGACATGTATGTGATGCCGAAAATTTACAGTACATACACATTTTCAGAAAAAGCCCTTTTTACAAATTGATATTATAAAGTACGTGGAGATACGATACTCGTTTTTCTCTAAGCTCACCTAGACTAAACACAGTTTTCGTATATATCATATAAAAAGTTAATTGTTCTGGAGGTAAAACAACGTTTTCTCGACTATTAAGGCTTTGTACACTAAGTTGAGAAATATTCTGAAGCGTACAAAATAAATATGTCTGTAGTTACATGACTCCAGGTTAACGACTATAATCAATGTACGTTTACCTGTTAGTTGACTAAAATGACTTTAGTACTAAAACTGTAGTTACATGACTCCAGGTTAACGACTATAATCAATGTACGTTTACCTGTTAGTTGACTAAAATGACTTTAGTACTAAAACTGTAGTTACATGACTCCAGGTTAACGACTATAATCAATGTACGTTTACCTGTTAGTTGACTAAAATGACTTTAGTACTAAAACTGTAGTTACATGACTCCAGGTTAACGACTATAATCAATGTACGTTTACCTGTTAGTTGACTAAAATGACTTTAGTACTAAAACTGTAGTTACATGACTCCAGGTTAACGACTATAATCAATGTACGTTTACCTGTTAGTTGACTAAAATGACTTTAGTACTAAAACTGTAGTTACATGACTCCAGGTTAACGACTATAATCAATGTACGTTTACCTGTTAGTTGACTAAAATGACTTTAGTACTAAAACTGTAGTTACATGACTCCAGGTTAATGACTATAATCAATGTACGTTTACCTGTTAGTTGACTAAAATGAACTTAGTACTAAAACGTGGTAGATAATGCAAACATGCGTATATTATATTATTTTTATTTAGTACATTATAGTTCAAATAATTGTCAATTATTTATATAATGTGTGTAAGAAAAACAATACAAACATAGCCCAATAGTTCTAATGTTGTCTTGATATTTTAGTCAACATTTTCTGAAGCTTAATTTTGTGCATTGAAATCGAGCAAATTTCTACATTATATGGACAATTTCATAACCATACCGCTAGTAGGAAAATATCATAAAAGGACAGAAGTGATTTATGTGAGATAATAGTTGATATGTTACGTGACCTAAAAAAGCGTACGAAAACTTGGGAGGCCATATAGTGGAAATCAAATGATCAGAGGTTTTAATTAAAAGTTTATAATTGGACGTTCCGGTGTAATTATTTTTTAATTATATGATAATATAAACTATTTCAAAGTTATGTGTGACGGTGACGCAGTTTTACTTGTGTAAACTATAATTTGTATACATAACTTGAATAAAGACAATTAAATACAATTGTTATGATCAAATTTAAATAAATAAACCAAGATAAATGTTCAAGGACACTATAAATTAATCATCATAGTGTTGGTGAATGGTTCGTGAAATGTTTGTAACATGATAAATTCTACGTAGTAAAATAAAGTTGTTAAGGTTGTTAGATGTTACAAATAATGTTAAATCAATGCTGGATGGAAATAAAAATGCAGTACACTTTGTTAAGTTGTAATCGTAAATGGTATTATATCAAAATATATCATAAATCATAATGCATGATTGTATACAATATTAAGCCTGGAATGAATAAATATAATAAAATATTCAGTGTAGAAAACTTCAATTCAGTAATTGTTATTAAATCACTAATGACTTCTTTGAAAAATTAGCTATTTCTCCAAAAATAACTTTTTATCAATAAAACCATTTTAATACTAAAATATTTCTTATATTTTCCTTTTAACAGTTAAATTTAAACACAAAGTTGTTGAGTTCATTGAAGGTTGTTACCAAATCCTCTTATGGCAGGGCATTAGTTATTAGTTTCTTATTTCCCTACATAAAGTGCAATAAATATATATCAGACAAATCCTCTTATGGCAGGGCATTAGTTATTAGTTTCTTATTTCCCTACATAAAGTGCAATAAATATATATCAGACAAATCCTCTTTTGGCAGGGCATTAGTTATTAGTTTCTTATTTCCCTACATAAAGTGCAATAAATATATATCAGACAAATCCTCTTATGGCAGGGCATTAGTTATTAGTTTCTTATTTCCCTACATAAAGTGCAATAAATATATATCAGTCAGAAATAAACACTTGACACCTTAAGACTTATGGTGTTATGACTCATCTAACCGAACGCTCCTAGCCTTATTCTTTGAAGAACAAATTATTCACTTAAACTATCAATATGATACAATTATACTAGTAATATTATTAAATACAAATGTAGTAAATACTATGAATATTTTCCATTAATTTACTACCACTACTTTTTCCGTTACTCCACTACCACTACGTTTTTTTTCCTTTAATTCACTACCACTTGATAAATTGCTTTAAAAACTGTTCCCCAATCATTTTTTTGTCCACTGTGGTTTTCATTATCCGCTAAGAATCCGATATCGCTGGCCTTATCTTATCGCTTTCCGATAACTTACTATCGCAGAGTGCTTTCGGCGGTGTCTCTCATAGGGTTTACCAACTTGTGATCGAATTTAGTTAGCCACATAAACTAACCTAACCTTACTGGTATTGTGATAAAAAAGTAATGGTACTGAAGTAACGGAAAAAGTAGTGCTAGTGAATTAACGAAAAAGGTCCAATATGGATATTATTATTCACGTTTGTGCCCAATCAAGCCATGCGAAGTACTGTTGACAATTTTTTGACGACGTGGCTTTTGTATGTGGTTGAACTTGCTTCATTCATTCACATTGAGTTATATATATTCTGCTAGACCGATTATCCCCTGCTTTTATTCCTACCAAATATTTTCCTGTAGATTTATTTTCCCAGTTTACTATGAGAAACATTCTTAACATTCTATGTTGTTTAGAAAAAGAAAAGTAAACGTCATCGACAGGCTTGGTCAGTCTTCAGCAAGTAAGTAAAAATGAGCACGTAAATAATAAAGTCATGCATATATGGCATTTAAGAATATAATAAAACTAATCAATAACAATTAAAGTGTAAATAACTTTAAAACTATATTTTAGGCTTTAGTTTAAGTTTAAGACGTAAACATATGTATAAGAAGATAAATAATTAACATTTTATATCGATAGAAGCTAAAATTTATACTTAAAATTGCCGCTCAATATGTAGCTAAATATTCACTAACTATAAGCAATACAATTGTATTGCAAGTTGGAGTATGGACCCTACCTCATAGTTAGGTATGCAACATGCAAATGCAGTCGACTGACGAGGTATTGTGGTGTGACAGCTACGTGACGTCTGTGATAGATGGACTCTTGAGGGTAGTAGGGAGGTACTGAGGAATTGAACAGTACCACATTTGCAAATCCCACTCGATATTCATGACAGATGGGCCTGATTCGTGGTAGTTTTGTAGTTTTAAGGTTTTAAGAAGTTCAGCTATACAGTAATAACGAACTTTAAGCGGCTTATAGACGGGGAAAGTAGAGACGGCAAGTTACTGGCGGCAAGTACTTGCCACGTTGTCACTTGCCACCTATTACCCTATACACAAGGAAAGTACTGGCTGTGTTAATCATCGGTTGTACTGGCGGCCAGTGGACCAGTCTGTTGTGAGATCGTGAGTGAGCATCATGTCAGATTGTGATGAAGAATATTGTGAAGCTTTTAATGAAGCAATTCAAGACTGTGTTGTGCTTTTGAGCGAAGAGTTGCAATCAGTTTTGAATAAGAAAAGAGTATGGGTGAAGAAGTGGATCGACAGGAGAGATGAACTTGGTGCATCTGCAACTCTTTTTCGTGAACTTGCAATTGAAGATCCTCTGGATTTTAAAAGACATTTACGAATGAGTGTTGAAAAGTTTGAGGAGCTGCTACTTACGGTAGAGCCCATAATTCGTAAACAAAGTACTCCAATGCGTAAAGCGTTGACTCCCAGACAAAAACTTGAAACAACTCTGCATTTTCTGGCTACAGGGGACAATTTGCAGTCGTTATCTTTGCTGTTTCGCATACCAGCACCTACAATTTCAATTTTTTTACCTGATGTTATGATAGCCATTGTGACCAGCTTGAAGAGCTTTATGGAGGTTAGTAGATCCAAAGCATCCTTTAAATTTCTTAGTGTTTAGTAAAAACATAAAATGCTCAATTTAAAATACAGACACTTGACGAAACTTAGCCCTACGTATACTTCCAAACTTTAAGGTTTATTAGAAGTTGTATAAGCTTACTTTGTAATGTACATGTTTCTTAGTGTTATTTAAAAAAATTATCATGCACTCGTTGTAAGGTGAACTTTAAAGAAAGGATATATGTTAAATGGACATTTCAATATTATTTATTCAAAGTTGAGTAGTAACGTACAAAAACTGTGAATAGAGTGAAATAAAAAATTGCAATGAATGATTACAAATTTTAAATAATGGTTTTAGTTTAAGCATTGGTTTAAGTCTGCATAAAATTTGCCACCATCTTGAAAAATACTTCGAGAGTACGGTTGGAGTTCGTTGTCATCATTGTCATCGTAGCTGCTGCCTGTCGACATGATTGGAGATGGCGGTGGATTCACGGTCTTGAGCCTTTCTTTAGTTATAATGCTTTGGATCTCTTGTTGCAGAATAATGAAACTTCTGACCGGGAGGGTCCTTAACTGGGTAGCCATGTGTTGAGCAAATGTCTCATATTCATCTGGTTGTTTACTTGAAGAAGCTGTACTGGTAGGTCGGATTTCTGCTATTTTTTGCAGTTTTGCAATTGATTGCTCAACTTTAGCTAGCTTACTGACTCGTCGTTTTTTAATACTTTGTGGAGGAACAAATGTTGTTTTTTCAACAGGCTGATCTGCGTTTTCATCCAGCTGGCTCTCGATTTGGGTGTTATCATTCTCTTCCACCTCTACAACTGTTTCCTCCATTAATTCCTGGTCCGTACTGTTATCATCATCGCCCACACTCGTATCGGCCTACAACAAAAAAAGTTATCACCATTAGTGTCAATGTTATGTATGTAATCTATCTCATACAAATGTTGTTTTTAAGTACCAAGCACAACACAAGAATGGGAAAACATACAAAGAAGCTTTGATGTAAAATGGAATTTTCCATCATGCTGTGGAGCCCTCGATGGCAAGCATGTCACAATTAAAAGACCACCTGGATTTTGCTCTGAGTTCTTCAACTATAAGGGAGGTTACAGAATAATTTTGCTGGCTTTAGTTGATGCAGATTATCGTTTTTTGTACGTCGATGTTGGAACAAACGGCAGAGTAAACGATAGCAGTGTCTACCGACAATCTTCTTTAAAGAGAGCTATGGATTGTACTGGCCAATCAGCTTAATTGGCCAAACAACTATGTAATAGTCGCAGATGATGCCTTTCCACTCAGCACAAATTTGATGAAACCCTACTCTAAAAGGAACTTGACAACAGAAGAACGTTTATTCAATTACCGCCTGTCACGGGCTCGTAGGGTTGTAGAAAATGCGTTCGGTATTTTGGCATCAGAGTATTTGAGAAATCCATCGATCTCAATCTTCCAACAGTAGATTGGATTGTGCAGTGCACATGCTCACTTCACAACTGGCTCCGCACCACATCCTCCACAACTTATTTGGAAAATGGAGGCGTTGATTTTGAGGATACAGAAACGGGGGTCATTCACCCTGGAAGGTGGCGGTCAACCCCCACTTCTTTGCCATCCTTGACCTTGACCGCTCAACAAACCCTGCCACTAGGAGTGCGTCTGATAAAAGACACAAGCTTGCTACCTACTTCATAGGTCCTGGTGCTGTCCCCTGGCAAAAGCAATCGATTGGAGTTGAATAGTTGAAAAAGAAGACAACCATGAGTTAATTGTAAATGTATTGATTATTGACTGTTTAATTAAAATATATAAGCTATCTTGTTATTTTATTGTAAATTTATAAAATATACCTTTTACAATTAAAATATATATACAATTTTCGTTTCCGTTGAGAGTATTTAAATTTCCCTGTTGTGCCTCTTCTGAAACTGTCACGCTACGACTATGCAAAAATAAACAAAAAAGGCTGCATATAAATAGTAGCTGTAGTATTAATAATAGGCTTACCATATAATAAAAATTAATGGGACTTACCTGCTTCGTCAGGTTTGATTGTCAAGGGCGTGTTACAACTACAGCTCTCAAAAACTAGTCAGCAAGAGTATACCAGGTAAGTCTTGGTACATATAGGTCATCCGTACCTTTACCACTTGATTTAGACCCCTCAACTTTGACAAGTTCTTGTCTGTACGTTGTTTTTATTACTTTAATTTTGTTCTGCGAAAAACCCATGTCCGGTACTTCTACACGTTGCTTCTGAATCTCGGCCATTACCATATGCATGGCAAATTCACGTTTTTGCTTGTCAACGTATTCACGATGACGAACGTTCCATAGCAATTCGTAGGTCTGAAAAACCTCCAAAAACTTTGAAATTTGATCACAATTCCACTTAACTGCACTTTTCTTCTTCTCTGCAACACACTTTCCTGCTGACATTTTGATTTTCAACAACAACAAATCACGATGTGATGCGTTCCTTCACTTTCCACTGCTCTATGAAAGCGGTAAGTGGGGGAAAGTGCATGTTTTGACAGGAAAGTACTGGCCGCCAGTGGTCACGTGACCACCCACGTGACCCTCTACTTGCCGTTGAGTGGCCAGTAAAAACAAACAGGTTTGTTTTTACTGGCCGCAAGGAGTTACTTACCGCTGGAGTGGAAAGTACCCCTTTAGACAGGGAAAGTAAGCGGTAAGTTTAAGAAGCAAGTACTGGCCGCCAGTTACTTGCCGTCTCTACTTTCCCTGTCTATAAGCCGCTTTAAAGAGCCCACTCTATATCTGAGATATATGGACCGACCTTGGAGGAGTTGGAAGGTATAGATAAACAAAACAATACAATATTTAAATAGTACACTGGATATATACGAATATTGCCACTTAGGGGTAAAGATATTTTCCGTTAATTCTCTACCACTAAATTTTTTTCTGTTATTCACTACCCCTTGATAGATATTCTATTGCTCTAAAAGCTGTTCCCTAATCATTTGTACGTCCTCTGTGGTATTCCTTAACCGCTAGGAATCCGATATAACTGGTCTTATCTTATCACTTTCCAAGAACTTAACTCTCGGATAGTGCATTTGGCGGTAAGTCTTTCATTGGATTTACCATTTTGCGCTCAACTTTAGTAGCTACCTAACCTAACTGTAATTGCGATACAAAAAGTAGTGGTAGTGAATTAACGGAAAAGGTCCAGGGTAATTAGAAGGTAGGTCTATTGAGGAATTGAAAAAATATATTTGATGGATAATCCAATTAGAGGGAGCTGGAAGGTATTAAGGAATCAATCAATACAACATTCTTATCTTCACATAAGATCTGTGTTTCCTTTTTGAAATTTAGTCTACAGAGAAGAATATTTTCTTCACTGAAGGATTTCGTTTAGGAGGAGTCAGTCAGTATTTTCTGTATGTCTATACATGAACCTCAGGCTGTTGAGTAAACGGTACCTATAGGAATACTGTAAATAATCTAGCTATATTTAGTTTACCAAAGATAGTCTAACGACTCATCAATACATTCCTAACCTCGAACTTGCTCGTAGAACTAGGGTGCACATGCTAATCTCGCCAAACCTGTCTCACCAACATTAAAAGCAACCATACAAGTTTAATTATATATCTCTGGTACTTTCTAGTTTAATGTGCAGTATAAGTGGGGTTCATAGTCCCAAATGCCATAAAACAAAGTTAGTTGAAACTGATTTCAGATAATGCCACCAATGAAAAAACTTTGTTCAAATCCAAAAGTAGCATACACATTTTAGTATACATCAAACAACGATAATATTTATATTTTATACATTAAAGAAATATTAGAACTTTTTTTTAATCTGACAAATATTGTGTTTTAGGCAATTATAAATTTTCGAAGTTTTGAGGGTACTTCACCATGCAGATGAGTTCAGTTGGCAACAAAAAGTGAAACTAACTGAAAGTGGACCTTAACTAATGAACTCCATTTCGCTTCGAAGTGAAATTGCTAGGGAAATATGTTTTATAGTTGATAATCGTTTTACCAACAGAATCGTTGGCTAGAAATTTGGGACAAACGGAATCCGTAAAATCTTGATTCACAGGAAGTACTTAGCTTCACATACAGTATATGCAAACTAAACTACTTGGCCTAAGCTTATTATTATTAAAAATTATAATAGTAATTAAAACTGTACAACTTTATGAAATATGATTTTAAAAGAATTTGTACCAAACTAGAACAACGTGTTGTTACTTTTTGTATTTATAATTGTTTTATAGTTTCTCAGCATATTACTTGTTAATATTATTGTTTGTATAAATAAAACCGTAAACGACGCAAAACAAGTTAATCACAACATAAATTAAAAATATACAATTAACTTTTATGGTGATAAAATGAGGCAAACCACGTTTACCTTCCTCATACCATTTGAATTCACAACGGAATTATTAAAGTATATAAATCATCACATTTTTTGTACCAACTACTTTGGTAAAAGAAGTTCTTGAAAGCTTATCGACAACCAGCCGTTTTGCAACATATTTGTGTCTCTCTCTCACTAAATTTGTATCTGTTGTCGGATCAAGAAATAAAAATTATGCTGTTGTTTCTTAATAAGAAATATAAAATTATACATAAAAATATTTATTTATTTATTCATAAGACGCTGATCATCAAGATATGGGTGAATATGGATTTCGAATGAGTGTGATCAGTGTAGATGAGTGAATGTAGTCATTGTTACAAACTAAGGCCGACTATTCCTTAGAAAGTGTCATTAATTAATAGCCCAATGACAAATGAACAGCCGGTGGTTATCAGCTGATCCTTCTCAAAATGTATTATGAATCTGATTGGGATCAAACTGAGAACCTTTAGCACATGAAGCTGGGATTGAACCAACTACGCTACGAAATGGTTTAACTGCTTGAAGCCAGTAAAATTACCATGGAATGGGCCTAACATTCACTATAAACTTAGTAAAAAAGTGCAATCAAAAATAAAACAATAACAGTTATGTGTTATGTAGCAATGTTTGAACACAGTGAATACACTAATTTAGGGCAAAGTTTGGGAAAACACACCCGTACTAATTTTCATAAAAAAATCGCAATCAAGTTTCTTATACGATAATGGTTATTGGGAAATCTAGTTCCCATCTTGACTACTAACAGAAATTTTGTAACAGTGAATGTAATCGTAGAGTACCTGAAATACAACATGTACGTGTATTTTTAATATACAGTAACTTGACTAAAAGATTATTTTTACTATTATTGTATACAGTCTATTCACTGCAGGTTTTAACTGTACGTGTACTAGAGCCATAATGTTAAACAAAATCTAACCGTATTGTAAATTGTAAACCATCATTAAACGTAATATACCAACGAACATTTTAGCTGAATTAAAGAAATAGAGTTTCTATACAAATAAGTTGCAGTGTACCTGTTAAATGAAAGGTCCCATATTACCTGTTAAATTTAACTGGCAGGCCTAATATTGGCACATTATTAGAGAGGGAGGAATATGCTTGCCAGCTGATTTTGTGTATTTTTCAACAGACAAAATCAGCTGGATTTCCATGTAGAGATTTCTGTTCTCATATTTGAATGTTTTACAATATTTTATAAAAATACAATATATGTATTAAGACCTTTTGGGACATAAGACCCTTATTAAATATATTTTCTGTATTATAAACATTAAAAAATGTATTTATGTACTATTAAAGTAGTTTATTTACCTAAATTTAACTAGATTAGTTAAATATTGCAGTATTTATAACTTTCTAACTATAAGATAAAAGGGCAAAAACTATTTAGATTACAACTTATTTTCAGCAAATCATACCAATTGGTAAATAAATCACTCGAGAACCAACAAATTAATATTACACTTACATAAAAAACAACGTTTTCATAATATTATAAATTAGGGTTTTTATTTTATGAGATATCCTTATTATGTGTGTGTCTTGTGTTGGTATTATAAACAATCGTACTATGGATAATCATGTTTCAGGATAAATAAATTGTATACTTGTAAATTAGCACACATTGCAACGACATTTTGAAATATAAAACATAAGGAAGCTTAAAGGATGCTCAAAAATACAAGCAACTATAAAGAGGAGCATTCGGAGAGATGTTTGCAAAAAAGTGTTTCTATTTGCTAGATGATTAAATACCTAATAAAGTAACAAGGTCACAAATTGTACGTCTAAGAGGCATCCTGTAAGGACAGATACTTCATGCCAAGCCCATTAATCAAACCCGGCATCGTTGGCCTCACAGCTTACCACCTTGTTACTTTCATGTTAAGTTGGCAATCTTAATTTCAACAAAAGATGCCAGACTTGCCAATATAAAAAATGTTTCATCTCACAAACAATGCATGTTTAATGGATTTTAGAATTTTTCTGTTTAAAATACATTCACTGGAGTGGTTCTGTACTTACCCAAGGTAGCCAGTGCGTGCACCCTGGTGGGTCATTACTAACCCAAACGTCATTGTTCCGCCATTTCGTTAATTTTGAGGTTAGGTTCGTCCGGATGAACAGGTGCGTTGCATTTTCGTGTTTTTCAGGTTACAATGTAACTAGTGTTCACTTGGTTTCGGTCTCCAATTGTTTTTAGTAATATTATTATCTAGCTAATTAACACTTATTTCTGTCTGTGTTAATGACTAATGACTGAGTCTGCCTAATGAATCAATATGACTAAACTAAAGTAATAAGTCAGGAAGCATACATTTCTACAGAGTTTGAAAATAGCATGAAAATAGCAATCTACAAAAAAAGGAGCCAGTTACGGGACAAACCAGTGCCTATTATTCATTATAATAGTAAAATGAAAGGCGTCGACAGGTGATAGCGAACCCCTGTGAGCACAAAACTCTCAGGTTGTATAAAAATATATTCATTCGTGTTTTACAAAGTATGCTTATCAACTCCCTCAGGCCTCTCGACTTTGCCAATCCAGATAATACAATAAATTTGCCTGAATTTAACCTACAAGTGATAAGATCTCTGTTACCAGATGTGCCCGATCCAGCCCCCAAACGACCTATGCGTTGTTCAACAACTCATGTACTATCACGAATTACTCCACAAAATAAAAACAATCGGAAGGATAGGAAACGTTGTAGAGTGTGTTACCAAGCAGGTATAGAGAAAAACACTGTACATATGTGCCCGATGTCAAGGGAAACCAGGACTGTGCCCCACTCATTGCTATGATAAGTACCGCCTTTAAACTACGGTAGGGTGGTTGATGTTGTGAGTAATAATTTTATATAATGTAAATATTTAATTTCTAGTGTAAAAAAGTGCACTATATGAATTTGTAACTTTCATGTGCTTTATAAGAAAGTTGGACATTTTTCCTTTCACTTATTAAAGATTCACTTATGAAATACAGGGAAAAGAAGACACTAACTGCAAACCAGGTGAATCCATCTTTCCGCGCACATAAAGTTTATATTAACGAGCATCTTTCGCCTGCCAATAAAGTATTTTTAAGTAAACTTAAGCAAAAGTGTAAGGAGGCAGGATTTGCCTATGTGTGGGTCCGTGATGGGAAGTTTTTTGTAAGAAAATCGGCTGGTGAAAAATGTTTAAAAATAAACAGCTATGAGGAATTTGATAGGATCAAATAAGAAATTAGTTGTAAATAGAGTTCTAGCTTCTTTAAATATTTTTCTTATTTTTCTCTTATCTATGTTATTGTGTGTATATATCTTGTAGTATATTTTTCGTTATATGTCTAATAATGTAAATTTAAATGATTTCTTTTGTCCTGTAACATATAAAGCCGATTTTAGCCTTATTTACACCAACATAAGAAGTCTAAGAAGTAATTTTAATAGTTTCATTCTAGAATTTAATAATATTAAAGAAATTCCTCAAATTGTAGTTTTAAGTGAAATATGGATAGGATCTAATGAAGTAAACTTATATAACTTACCGGGTTTCAAATCTTTCTCAAAGTGTAATGACCAATACAGAGCAGGTGGTATTATTTGTTTTGTTGACTGCTCACTCGAAGTTAGCCAATTAACACTTAATATGTTCACAGCTGATGCATTACTTCTCGATATAAAAATAAACAGTACCTACTTTAAATTACTATGTTTGTATCGATTTCAATTTTATCCAGTAAATCAATTTTTGGATGAATTAACTCTTTTACTTGATAATTTGCCAAATAACATTATTTTGATTGGAGATGTAAATATAAATTTATTGGTAAATAGCATAGATAGTCAAAGATATCAAAGTCTTCTGGTTAACAATGGATTTGTCTCCCTTATAAATTCTACTAGAATAACCAGTAACTCAGAATCGTGCATTGACCATATTTTCGTAAGACATAGACACATAAATAATTTTAAATCTGATATTTTTGACCTTGGATTGACTGATCACTGTTTATTGGGACTTAAGTATGTAAGTTTAATTAAAACTGTCACTAATTGCCTGTCTAATAATCTAAACGATGTAGTTAATCCTTGCTTAAAGAAAACAACTATAAATTTTGATTCAGTGAAATACAAATTAAGTATTGTTGATTGGAGCGTAATATATTCAAATGACGATGTAAATAGTTGTTATAATATGTTTATTGACATTCTTAGTAATACTGTTGCTGAGAGTAGTAAGGTTATTGATTATAATGATAAGTTAATTAAAGCTAAGTTAAGGAGTCCATGGATAACCTTAAATCTATTACATAAAGTAAATAAAAGAAAGAAACTTTATAAAATTTATAAAAGAAGGCCGTATGATAAAAATTTTTTATGCTACTACAGCAAATTTTGTAAAGACTTAAAACTTGAAATAGACACTATTGAATACGAACATTTTAGAAAACGAATTGAGAACTGTAATGGTGATTCTTCCATGCAATGGAGAGTAATAAATGAGGTAACTGGTTCTGTAAACAATAAGAGCGTCCAAAAGGTCGAGTTAGATAACGGAGAGATAGTGACAGACCCTCGTGCGGTGGCAGTAACAATTAATAATTATCTCATCACTATGCAGAGATCTCAAACTGTCGGCCCTGTCTATCAACCGACCGTCACTTACCCACATTCTTTTTATATTAATCCCATCAGTGTACCTGAACTCATACAAACTGTAAATAATTTAAAAAATAAAAAATCGACAGGTTTTGATAAAATTAGTGTTTGTTTATTAAAAAATATTATTGAAACAATAGCTCCAGTTTTAGTATACATAATAAACTTAAGTTTTAATAGGGGCATTTTTCCGTCAAAATTAAAAATCAGTACTATCACCCCTATTCATAAAAAAGATCACTCTATTAAGCTGGATAATCTAAGACCAATTAGTCTTTTATCAATTTTTTCTAAGATTTTTGAAAAACTAATGCTGAAAAGAGTTTTAATTTACTTAAATAAATTTAGTTTTTTTAGTAACAGGGAAAACCTTTTTTTCACAAAGGGAAAATCTACCGAGGATGCTTTGATTTCAGCAACAGAGCAGATTTATAATAATTTTAACTCAAATAGTAAAACAATAGGTGTATTTATAGATTTTAAAAAAGCCTTCGATTTAGTCAATCATGAAATTCTTTTAGTCAAATTGGAAGCGACCGGATTCCGGGGCGTTGCTTTGGACTGGTTTAAAAGTTTTTTGACCAGCAGAAAACAACATGTAAAAATAAACAATTGTTACAGTTCTCAACAAGAAATTGTAATTGGCGTCCCTCAAGGATCAGTGCTTTCAGCAACTCTATTCTTAATTTTTATTAATGATTTGCTAACTATTCGTTGGAAAGGAAGTATATCTGCTTTTGCCGATGACGTTGCTCTGTTTTACAAAGATGAGCATTTTAGAGTTGTTGAGAATCATATAAATAATGATATAAAATTACTAAGAGATTGGTGCACATTAAATAAAATGCATGTTAATATTAATAAAACAAAATTAATATATTTTGACCCAATTGGTGGTGACTTACCCTTTCAGATAAAATTCCATTCCTCTGACTGTAATTTATTTCTATGTAACTGTGAAACAATTCAGAGCGTAAAAAGTATTAAGTATCTTGGACTCATTTTTGATAGTAAACTCAGATGGGAAGAGCACATATTGTCTCTACACAATAGAATAAAATCATCCATTCGAACATTCTACTTTTTGAGAAATTTTTATGAAACGGCATTGTTAAGATCTCTTTATTTTGCGTTAATTAATTCACGCCTACAGTATGGTATTGTATGTTTTGGTGGCACCTTTAAAACATTAATAGAAAAATTAAGAATATGTCAAAATTATTTTTTACGTATCATTTTAAAAAAACGGAAAAGAGAGAGCTCCTTTCCACTGTATCAATCCTTAAAAATACTGCCTTTCCAACATCTTTTTGTTTTCAAAGTTTTAAGTCTGTTTTATAAACGAAGTGGCAATACTGAAAATAATTTCATATATCATCATAACACAAGGAGCTTTTCTGCAGGCAATGTTAGAAGACTGAAAGTAAACAAATCAATTTTTAGACATTCTTATAACTACCTTGCACCAAAATATTTTAATCAGCTCCCTTATAACATAAGACAAGTAAATAGTCTTAATAAATTTTGTAATTTTTTAAAGATTTGGCTGTTGAATCAAAATAATATAGAATATATGAATCAGGTACTAAGTTAATATTTCCCACGTTATTATTTTATTGTAAACTGTAATTTTTCTAGCTTTTCGCAAGTATTGATATTATTTTTCTAAATATGATTTTACTCGTTTATATTTTCTAATAAGTAAAAAACAAACATTGCAGAGAGCGTCTTTTTGTTCTTTTATATGACTATGCTAGACTCTAAATAAAAATGTATTTTTAGTTGTTTTCCTTTATAAACTGGCCACACTACTGGTTAAGTGGTCAGTCAATTTCCGAGTTTGGTATCTGTCTTTATTATTGTATAGTGCTGTTGGAAATAAATCATTTATTCATTATTCATTTATTCATTTATTTCCCCCGGTACTGACCCAAAATTTCAAAATCAAAAAATGACGTCATCCGATGAAGTGTTCTACCATAATTTCTGGATTACCACATATAAAGGTAAGTTTTTATGAAAAAACATTTTTAGCACCGGGAATGAGTTTGGGGCATATATTATTATATTTGCATTGAATGTATTATTTTGGGCCTGTGTATTGTATTTGAAAATAAATTTACACAGTGTATAACTAAAGATACAGAAGAGTACTGACAGAACTCTTAGACAAGTATAACATTTGTTCTTCTAAACAACAAGATAAATTACGAACACCTAACTACTTTTAAAGTGGAACATCAAAGTACGAGTAACGTGTAACATTAAGGAGTTCACACATTCACAGGGAGGTGAGGGTTTGTGGAATGATGATCACGTGACATTTATGATAGATGAATCCATCTGTAGGCAGCGGGTAGGGAGGGATTTATGGATTAGAATTGATGTACCTTATGTAAGGATGGACACTGACATTTATGATAGATCTATCCACTTGTGAGTGGGATTAGGGAATATATTCACCAAGTGATGAAGGTTTGCGGAATGATGGTCACGTGACATTTATGATAGATCTATCCACCTGTGAGTAGTGTAGGTAGGGAAGGATTGTGGGAACAGTGAATATATTCACCAAGTGATGAAGCTTTGCGGACTGATGGTCACGTGACATTTATGATATATTTATACGTCTGTTTGGTAAGGTATTGTGGATGTTTTGTACGTAGGGATAATGCATTTATGCATGCCATATGTGTCTCATCCAGCAGAAAACGGGCATGGAATACCCACTAGAATTCCTACGGCCAGTTGGGTGTCACGCCAGAGTCTTCTCGGGAGACCTCATGCATGAACGCGTGTCTTCACTTCCCTTTGGGGCTAAGCTACATTATTCAGGGTCAGTCAGATATGAATAATCCCTCTTTGTGTATCTTTCGTAAGAATATTTGAATAAAAGCAACAACTGTGTTCCATGCGTCCTCGCTTCTTAGAATTACATAAACATTTGTGTCTGGTGAAATGACACCAGTAATAGAGACAAGCTGATTTTTGCCCTCGTTAAAACGAACACGCCCAAATGACATATGACAAACATTAGTAATATCACCCTCCAGCCAGTATGCATAATGGTGAAACCTGTCCTTCCTCCCAATAGCCATACCGTGTAAAACACAGACAGAGATAAAAGTCAGTCTCCAACAGAGAAGAAAGACCAACGACCATCAGTACCATCGTTTTTATTTTTAGATCATACAAAATATGAACTAGGTAAGAGAAGTATGGAGAGATGAACAAAGCCTAAATTAAATATGGAACATACAAACAGAAACATGCTTAGACAAAAAGTAGATAGATGTGTGGTTGAACCAGGAGATTAAAAGAAAAAGAAGACTAGAACAGCATGGTCTGAAATAAGAAAGAAGGTAAAAAGTTCGTCTTATTTTACCAGGCGAAGTTAGGGCTAAGAAGCCCTCTCTAACACTTAACCTGGGGACAAACGGCTTTATGTGACTTCCGAACTACGGGGTACACAGTGGAAAGAAGAAATATGTATGGAGCATCAGAACATCTCACCGTAAATAAACGTTTCACGTAAAGGCTGGGATAAGTAGAGTAAGTAAATTATAAAAAAGATTAAAAATTAATACAACTTTACAAAATAATAATAATATTTAAGTATTAAATGTTTTTTAAATTCATCACTACATGTTTTTAATCAATTACAAAACAAAAAGTCAGTTTCACTATCAAAGTCAGAATTAAAAAGTATATATATATAAATATTGTTATCAAATATTTACCATAAGGTATATACATTCATTTATAAACGTTAAAGTGTGTATCTATTTGAGAGAGAACATCCCTAAATTTGCTCATAAACGTTTTGCTATTCTACGTTACATATACGTTTTATCTCTGCTAACAATAAACAAATGGAAGAAACATACGGAAACCTTCATACGGTTTAACAATGAACAAACATTGTTCGGATATATTCTGTTGACAAGTCAACAAACAACACCCGTCAATTCCGTTTGCATTAAAATCAAGAGAAAAATTACATAAGGAAATTATAGCGTTACTGGCATAATTTCATTGACGTAATAAAATAATTTAGGCTTTTTATTTTACCAAGCCTATGAAATATGTTTGAAATAAAGATACCATCTCAACCACTTGTTTTTTGGATTTTAAAGTTCATTGTTTAATTTACAGCATATCCGAATGTAAACGCTAATGAACTTAAACTTACAGTGATTAAAAAACTTAGCATGATTTTGCAAAGTTGGTTTACTACAGTGATAATCTATTTATAGTAAGCCCTACACCATAAACTCAAGCAAAGTACTATTGTAAAGTGTCAAGCTTCATCAATCAAAGCTTATACATCTCGGCTGTTGAAAGAGGCTTCAATGAGGCTTCACAACTTGAATATTACAAGTGTTTGTACAGATTCAAAAGCATTTCATTCTACACAAATTGCCACCTAACTGTTGAAAGTGAAAATGATTTGGTCTTCAACAGCACTTTGTTAAATCGATTGAAAAAAAAGTATTACAAATTATAATTCAGAGCCAACACCTATGTACTCGTAATATACATTTATTTTTCGATGTTATAGACACTTCTATTTAACCACGAACGTAAAAACTAATGCATTTTCAATTAACGCTTTGAACTCAGATTTAACACTCTTCTGGCCGAAATACATAAATTATTGCATGACTCATGAGAATTGTTCTGCTATATTTCACATCTCTTAGTGCGACATTTTACCTTTACTACTCGTGTTTCAAGTGACGTTACGTACACTTTGAGCGAAATAGTTTCCTAGACCTTACCTTTGGTACCAGAAAAAACGCACCTACCCTTTAAGGGAGAGCATACATTCAGTGAGGGCGTGCATCTCGAGGAAATATCACTAGCGCTGTCTCGTGTTTAAGGCAAGAAATACAGTAACGAAAGCTGGATTTTTAAAATTTTAAAATTATTTTCACATGATTTGTTTTCAGTGTAAATATTAGACCTTTTCGGTTACTTCACTAACCCTAGTTGTTTTATTGAAATTACGGTCAGATTAGGTTTGGTTAGATTAGGTAGCTGCTAAAAACGATCACTTACTGGTAAATCCAATGACTGACTTACCACCGAATGCGCTCTCCGTGCGTAAGTTCTTGGAAAGCGATAAGATAAGGCCAGCGATATCGGAATCCTAGCGGTTAAGGAATAACACAGTGGACGTACAAATGATTGGAGATAATTTTTTAGAGCAATAGAATATATATCAAGTGAATGAACGAAACAAAAAAAGGCAATGGTAGTGAATTAACAGAAAAGGTCATTTTAATATTTGTTTGTATTTCAGAATTAGCACATTTAAAAATGATAAAGAATTCTTAAGTTTCTGTTCGTTTATAATACAGATATAATAGTTTACTTAATGTTTAAATTACCACGCTCAATATATTAACGAAACAAACATTCGTAAACAATAAATACATAAATTCTATGTTTCAAAGCAAATATAGTATGAATTAGGACATTTAATTCTAAATTATAAAACAAAATAAGAAAAAAGTAAAAGGCACTAATTTATTGGACTATTTATTGGAGTACAGCAATAGTTAATCAAGAGTGTTCCTTGTTACAAAAGTAATTTACCGCCAATAAAGCACTCCGAGCTCTTGGCTGTAACCCCTTCAGGTTTATTTGATGTAGTTTGTCTGTGATTAAAGAGATGCTCTTCATGTACATACTACCTTTTATTTTGTTTCCTCTTAACTTTCAATAACTTTTATTGATTGGTTTACTGAGACCGAAGCAAATTAAATGTTCATACTCAGTTTTTGGTTCTGATAGTGTTTATTTTCTTTTCTTTATAAATTCATAATTTCACTTAACATCGATGGTTTTGTTATAAATAGTTAGGATTAATTCTTTTTTTCTTTTCATTAAAAAACATAATTTCTGAGTTTTTTATGGTTATTTCTATCAGTTTTAATATAGAAGCTTTTTTTAATTATCGATGTAAAAATACACAGTTGTTATAGTATGTTACATCATTGTCAGCCAACCCGTTCCCTTTGATACTGTCCAACAAACTTGTTACTGAAGCATTTCATGACAAAACACTCAAAAATTAATTATAGTGTTAAAAATTACAAATTAATATACATTTAGTTATAAAGGTAATACCTGCTAAAGAGATACCTTATCACTTTACTCTGATCAGTCTCTTATATTGAACAATTTAGAGGATTTTTTCCATTTTCCTGAATGTTTCCAAGTCTCCTTTAAAGAACTATGCCTGGTCTAACATATGTATGGCTTTATAAACCTTAGTTTAATTTATGAGCCTTATAAATTTGTTCGGGTTTGGTAATTCGCTCACCGAAGCTACCCCTATTTCAACTTGAGCACTCGGTATCCATTTACTAAATGCATAGTAAAAGATACTAATCTGAAATGAAGTCACATTAGAGAAGGTATCACACTATAGTAACTGCAAAAACGACATTCTCCTTTTGCCAAACTATTACAGGGTCAAAATTCTCCAGTCCGTTTTGTCTAGTGTTCCGTATGTCTATCAGACTGTGTTTTTCACTAAAAAAGTCTGTAAAAAGGTATTATCTTAAAACTTCAGACACCTAGAATAACAAAGACGAATATATTTTTTAAATTGGGAAACATTTAAAATTACGAATTAAATACTGTACTAAGTTTTATAATCTTAATAATATAAAACACTTCAGTTTTGTAATAAATACACTAGGGATGTATGTAAAAATGAGTTTACTAACATTTTAAGACCAAGTTTGTTGTGCTACGATACATAATAACGAAGATATTAAAGTTTTACTCTTGCATTTAAATTTGACCCACAAAAATAGTTGTACTGACTGTGGATCATGTCAACATCACAATCAGCTGATTATTATTTAACGACCTATAACTTATGGAATAACCAGCCTATAGTAGTTTCCTTCATGTAAAGTTTAGTTCTTGATTATATTTAATCTGTGATGTAGTTTTCCTTTTTTTCAGAAATTATTACTTCCATGATAATTATTAATCTTATCACAATAAACTTAATCCTAAAATGTTTTTTTAATATTGGTTATTTTGTAAAATTTAAAGGTTATGAGTTATTAGAATTAGAAAATTTAATACAGGTAATGATAATTGTTTCAAATATAAATATATATATTTTAGTATGGAAATGCATTTGCTATAACTTCTGGTGTGTAAAGTTTTAAGGAAATAACTTTATCGACTTCAAAGATTCATATTTATTGTAAAAAACACAAACTGACATACAGACGGAACACTAAGCGCGTTATGATTATGCTTTATTGGACATTTCTTATCGGTGAAGTTTGATCCTGTAATTTCTGGACACAATGTGCAAGAAACTAGGCTGCTAATATAATACTTAAATTTAATTTATATATTTTATTATTTTTAATTAGATCAATACTAAATAGTACGTCTATATAACATATATTTAGCACTATTCATTATTAAAGTGATGGTTGCATTATAAAATATGTAAACCCCATATCGTATATATTGAAACTTAACATATTGTATATAATATGTAGCCAATGAGAAATAGTTTTATGACTATGTTAAGTTTATTTTTTTGCTATTTTAAACGAATGAAAATGGACAAAAATATGAAGAAAACAGTTTGGAAATAAACATATACAAGTCTGAAAAGATTTAAATGCAAAAAATACTATTTTACGACAGTAGGATGTTTAATATATATCATAAAATGTTTATAATTTAACTGAACAAATTATTCTTTTTTAGGGTGCTTGAAAACTAATAATCTGCCAGCTACACCTCAAAGAAGTTGTTGTGAAGTTTCTTGGCTGGGCCTTATTGAGGCTAACCACGTTTACTTCCCTCTCTCAGATGTTTACCAAACGTTGGATCTAAGTCAGGGATTATAAAACTTGCCCAACTGCCCACAAATTAGTTTACCAATTGAGGAATAGTAAAATAGAATTTTATACCAATATATATATTTCGTTACGTGTCATTATGTTCTTGAAGTACATATAATATATTTTAGTTGTAAATATATAAAGTTTCAATTAGTTTCTGTCAACTCTTCCTACGTATATTAATTATACATGTTGTTATATAGTGTTCAGATTTTCCCAAGTACAGATCGTTCATATCAGATATAAATTCTTATTCATAATGCTCTGCTGGGTTTAATAAAGGTATGTTATTAATGGTTTACTTGGTCAGTACGAACTCAATAGGGACAACGGGTAGAAGGCCTAGAGATATGGCGGAATGATGTCGAAAATAAAACAAGAAGCACTGGAGTAACTTACAAATTAAAAGAGGTGAATCTGTGGGACACATATACATACCAACATCACTGATATAGGGATGAATGACCTGTTGAAGGAAGGGAATTGCCATGAAGTACTCAGTCTATATATAGTATAGAACGCAGATAATGAAACATGTGGTACATAAGAGAGGAGTGACGTACACCTGTAAACAAACCTCATAGATGGACAATGAAGAAAGAAAAATAACGCAATAAAAATATATAATATAAGGAATTTAATGTAAAATACTGATCAGTATCAGAATTAAAAAATGTAATAGGTTCAAAATTTAAGTGAAATATACTTGTGTTTTTTTACAATTGATAAATTGTAAAGTAGTCCAGTCAAGGAATGAGGTGTAGAGTGCGTGAGCAGGTAACTAAACGATTCCTTCAGAAACTTGTTTAGGGGGCTTAGGTTGTTAACATACCAAAAGTCCTGACTCCTAGGTGATGAGCGGGGGGGAGGAGGGGGGGCTAAAGGTACGAATTTTGGGTTTTTCGCTTATATCTCGAAAACGGTGCATCGGAGAGAAATATTTTTACATAATAAAATAGAGTTCTTAAAATTATCTAAAACTTTTATATCATATGTTATTTTCTAATTCCTAACCCTTTTCGAGCTATACCCTCGGAAAAAGTTGAAATTTACAAAAAAAAAATCAATTTACGTCAAAATATTCATAAACATTGCATCATATTGTCTAAACCTATTCATAAACGAAAAGTATGAATAGGAAAGAAGTTGTAGATTTTTAAATTCCCTTTTAGAATATATATACATATGCTGATTAATGTCCAACCCGCCTAAAGTTACAGCTATTTTAAAACTTGTATAGCATTTTGCAATTTTCAGAAAATTAGTTTGTATATCATATTCTTAACCCACAACCTTTGTTCGTTCATCTAATAACATATATGGCCACTTATAAGCAAGTTATTAAATTAAGTAGAAAAAATAATGATGATGACAAATTTCACACTTTATTCTACAGATAGTTTCGTTACACCATTACAATAATAATTGTAAACCCCATTGTTCTCAATATATTCCTAATGTTTTACTCTCAACTTTAAAAGTAATCAAATTTTCATCCTCTTTGAACTTGAGGGCCCAGGCAATGATTGTTCCTCCATGGCGTCTTCTTCCTCAGTAGCGGGTGGCTCTTGCTGAATGGGCTCTACATCGTCTTCATCGTCCTCATCGTCAACAGGCACACTGTTCAGGCACTTCCCTTGACAGTGGAGGCACACTGCAGAACAGGTGATCATCGCTTTTCGGCAGCCACATTTTCCAATTACACAATCCTTGGTGCAGCGGCAAAATATAGTTTTCAGAAGAACCTCTAGTGCTGGTAGATTTTCCATTGTAATTGCCACCAGGGTGTCTCCTACACGTTTCCACCCCCAATCTTGAGGGGGCAGCTCATTACCGAGCCACTGCTGCACTTGGTGGTAGGTTCGCCGAGAGTGCTGTTTAGCTGCATTCTCTGTTGGAGGTAGGGAGCTGATTTCAGGCTTCATATTTGCCACTGACCTCGTAAACGATTGGAAACGGTACTGGTTAAGGGAGGTTTGTTTTTTTGGCACCTTATACCACTTCAGAAAGCACATCTCCCCAGCCTTTTCAACCTGGTCGTAAGTAGAGGAGGGGTTAGAAAAAATATCATTGCTGCTTGCTGGATGATTTCTGACTCCAAGTACAATTTAAAGAAGCCCACCTTGCTTCTCCTGAAAGTAGCAGAAGTTCTGTCGCATCCGGTAAATGAATGAAGGAACAGGATGTGTTCAAATCTACGGTGCTGCATCTCTTGGGTGGACAGTACTATTGTTTTGGTTTTCCCTCGTCCGGGTTTCAGCATAAAGATATCTCGGGTCGCAGGAGTGGAAGCAATCAACAGGACAGCAAGGTCTACATCCTCACCAACGACAGCCACAGAGTTGTGAGTGGATTGTTCAACAACAGTCTTCACGATTAGGATGTCAGCGTCATCGGTAGCCTGAAGAGTATGTATCCCTTTCTCCTGCAGCTTTATCTCCAGTAAGGAGATGAAGTTAGTTTTGTTGGTAGGATTTTATAAAAAGTCTTCCTGTTTAACAGGTATTTGTGTGTCCCATGTCAAATTGATGTTGGCTGACCTTTTTAGTCTGTAACGACGCATTTGTTCTTGTGATTTAGTGCTATTGGCTGTGTTTGCGTACCCATCAAACACCACAGTGCGAGTAGTCCCAGGATAATGGTGGTCGACGTAGGTGATATAACTATTACAAATAGTCACAACCGATGCATCTTTTGGCCAAATAACTCTGTGGAGTAGAAATCCTCCATCGACTACAATGTTCATTTGAGGCAGAAGAATATCTTTCTTGGTTGGCTCAAACAAGTTGTACAGCACTGATTTGTTTGTCTTTCTCATGCCACTTTCGTTGAACAGTGCTAAGGGAAATGGGGCCAACTCATACTCAAAATATGTCATCAAATCCTCATCTGACCGTTTGCTTATACATATCCGCTGAAAGAGCAATGTTGGGTAACTACTACCCTTTCATCGTGAACTTTTATCAATGAGCTGACAGAAGATATTGGCAATGCCCGATCCTTGCGCGATAACTTTACGTCTGCAAATGTCAAGTCAACTATTGAATTCATAGCCCTTTTACCAACTCGAACAGCATCAAGTTAATTAATTGACTAACAATATTAAATTTAATTGACTAACAAATTGCTGATATTGTTATCTGTAATTTAAACAAAATACACGAACAAAGGTTGTGGGTTAAGAATATGATATACAAACTAATTTTCTGAAAATTGCAAAATGCTATACAAGTTTTAAAATAGCTGTACCTTTAGGCGGGTTGGACATTAATCAGCATATTCTAAAAGGGAATTTAAAAATCTACAACTTCTTTCCTATTCATACTTTTCGTTTATGAATAGGTTTAGACAATATGATGCAATGTTTATAAATATTTTGACGTTAATTGATTTTTTTTGTAAATTTCAACTTTTTCTGAGGGTATAGCTCGAAAATGGTTAGGAATTAGAAAAAACCATATGATATAAAAGTTTTAGATAATTTTAAGAACTCTATTTTATTATGTAAAAATATTTCTCTCCGATGCACCGTTTTCGAGATATAAGCGAAAAACCCAAAATTCGTACCTTTAGCCCCCCTCCTCCCCCCCGCTCATCACCTAGGAGTCAGGACTTTTGGTATGTTAACAACCTAAGCCCCCTGAACAAGTTTCTGAAGGAATCGCTTAGTTACCTGCTCACGCACTCTACACCTCATTTTGGGTCATTTATTGACTGGACTAAAGTAAGTTAAAGAACTTGTCATAAATTTATATAAATAAGTTAGTTTGATAAATACTAAATAAGTAATTAATAAATAAAAGTAAATAGTTCAAAAGTGAGTACAACATAAGACAAATACCAGAGATTTTTATCAAATACATTACGGTGGCTGGTGGTTGAGCTAACAAATGAGTTCTACTCTGGGACGGATTACTTACATGTAATAAATGCGAGTGTGTTCCCTTGAGTTAGACAACAAAAGTGTTTTCCCGTTCAAATTTTAGTTTTACATACATAAAACATAACATTAATTTTCCTTTATTTTGTAATTCTATATATTCTTCTATTGAAAATATTAAATATAATATTTTCTTTCATTAGAAGTATAATTAATTTAACGTATTTGACTCTATACATATTATAAATAACATAAAATATAATTGTTGATTTATTTATAGAAGATAATGGCCCCAATTTCTTTCCAGATCAGCAAATTACGTCCAATGTTTGATTATTGTCATTTAAAAACACATTCGTGTAGGAAAATTTTAGTTCAGTGTTCTTAATAACGAAAAAGTCCAAAAAAAGCGAGGCGGATCAACGTTTCCGTAGTTAAATCTATTGTTGGTGAACTGTGATGGAACCATTACCAGGATACGATGACAGTTGTGTGCTTACTTAAAAAAACTTTTATAAGAATAAGAAAACTATTGCATTTTTATAAAAATTGATCACAAACACCTCCAACATAATTCAATAATATATTATCTTACATGTACAGACTATATTTCTAAAGACTTTATATTTACATGTCATGATTTAGATGACTTTACAAGACTTTATTAACTGAAGTAATCGAAGTTCACAGAATCATCACTTTTACGAGTTAAGAATCAGGTTGAGTCGCCTCATTTGATACCTAGAAGCATCGGTCCACCCAAAAGGTGGACGAAGTCCACTCCTAAGGTGTAAGTTTCTCATTAATGACTTAAACATCAATTATGATTATTTATGCTTTATTAACTGAAGTAATCGAAGTAATACAGTAATCATTAGGTGGACCGATGCTTCTAGGTGTCAAATGAGGCGACTCAACCTGATTCTTAACTCGTAAGAGTGATGATTCTGTGAACTTCGATTACTTCAGTTAATAAAGCATAAATAATCATAATTGATGTATAAGTCATTAATGATAAACTTACACCTTAGGAGCGGACTTCGTCCCCCTTTTACAAGACTTACTTTACATTTAAAAAAATGTATTTTTGATTCAATATTATAATTGTAAGGTATTTTACAATAATAAATTCATATTGCTTTCATTAAAACAATTTGCTTTCGGAAGACTACTGATTTATTATAGAAGGGTTTATGTGATAAAATTGAAAACTTTAATGTTATTACAGTAATTGGCGTAGACACTAAGATGAGAAGAACAGTACATCGAAATCGTAGCTGTTTAAAATGTATGATTGAGTGTGTCATAAAAGAAATTGTGTCGCCACACGTTTGTGAATGTGGAGAACATAATTACCCAGAATATGTAGAAAAACTCATTTGTGTTGGATATTTAATCAGTTTATTCTACTTCAGAGTCTGGTCTACCTATTGTTTTAATCTATTCAGCAGTGAAAGATGTAATAAAATAAGTTCCATTAATTTAACATAAGAAATATGCCAATAACAACAAGTTTGTTGAGTATAAATGGCAACGAATCTATATTTATAAAAGAGGATGTTTGTGTATATATATATATATATATATATATATATATATATATATATATATATATATGTTTGAAGTTTTTACGCTGCCAAACCATCCAACCGATCGCCATGAAACTTTAGGATGTTGTCCTGTATACTCCCGAGATGGTTTCCGTGAAGTTTGATGCAGATCCGTCCACAGGGTCCCGCCCCACGGGCTCCTAAAGATCCCATGTTATTCAAATGGAGAATCTGAATTGTTTACAAAAAACATATGACTGTGTGGTTTAATGTAGTCCATGTTTTTCACATGGAAAGCTCTACGCCGCTTGCTCGAGAGTAGGCTCACCAAAAAACCTTTACATTTATACACCAAATAAGAAGACCAAAAATATCGTTTACCCGCTTGCACTCATTTAATAAATAATGGTTTTTTCTATAATTCTTTTTATTGCTTTATTTTGGTATGTCAATGAAAAATGAAAGGTGAGACAACGTCCGCTGGGTTCAGCTAGTTATTTATAAAAAGCTAAAATAGTGAAGTAAATTACTATCTGGATAGCATAAAAAATGTACTAAATGGACCAGCTTCCAGAGTTGTTAATTTATTGTATTTCTGCAATGTATTATTAATTATACTTAATACGGAGAAGTAAACGGTAAATGTAATTATAGATAATCTTTAGATTTATTCGTATACAAAAGATGATTTTAAGTTCAACTTAAATTTGATGAAGTGAATTTAATATAAACAATTAATGACACTTAGATTAAATGATAAGTTCTAAAATGTGTTGAGGATACTAGAAGTATATCTCATATTTTAGTATTAATACACTTTTAATATATTAATAATAAAATTGTATTTAATAGTTAATAAAGTCGGTAAATGTTGGAAAAAATAAATGATTATTAATTTATCAATCTATCAAGTTAAAAAATGGTTTTGGAGGGAGCACGTGAAGGGTATGTACATTATTCTGTCTAAGAAGTTGAACAATTCTTCTTTGAAGAATGTTTTACGGAAATATTTAGAAGGTACATGTTTGAACAAGGTTTGTTTAAGGGGTGACATGAGACGATATGTTAAATATAACACCTAGAGGGGAAAGGTTTTGATCCTACCTAACCAGCCTTCTTTTGAAGCTTCCATTAAATATAATGTTAGCATTTACTTAGCTGTAACAGCTATAGCATACACATTCACCATATTTTTTACACGGTTTTTTATAAATAAAGAGTTATTTAATATCCACAAAGTGTTCGTCTTGTGTTATTTTATTACAGAAGTAAAGATGTTAAAAAATGTTTTGGCTATCAAGAATATTTTTTTGAGATCTAAACTATATATGTGACAGTATGGAGTAATAGATTTTTCGGGAAAACATTATTATCTGTTGTTTTATTTTTTTATTTTTTACCTGTTAGGACATTTTATATGAGTATTCATCAATTTATTACGATTATTGCAAGGAATTAATTAATCATACCGAACACTAATGCTGTTAACAGTCTTCTAGTTCAAGTTTAAAACAATACTAGTGACTTGTAGGGACAAGAACCCCTAAATAAATAAAATAAAAATGGTGCTGTTAATTTTTAATGCATAATATTTAATTATCAATAGTTTTGTAAAACTCATCATCATATATCATTGTTGTGTTAATACTTCTTTTTACAGTATATTTTTGTGTGTAAGAATTGTCTGTTTCATTTATTTGGTCACATGTATTTTAGTCAATAAACAATTCAATTCCGTCTGGGGATTTTATTCGACTAAATACAAAATAAAGTTGTCCATGTGTTACTGGTTTGCTCAGTAAATCAGTTTTTTAACGGTTTGGCTTTGTGCCTTGTTTATAGAGTGTAAAACACTGAGAGGTCGAAAAGATAATTTCCATTGAGCTCAGCAGTGCCATTCAACATTTCCAAAAGCTCAACCTCAGAACAAACGTTGCAAAATCGTCATTCGTCCAATTTTGTTTGTGCCAACCGATTCAGATCAAAGTCCCACAGTCATGTTGGATGAGACTGAGATTGAAGAAGTCTACTCGACAAAATTCCTTGGAACACACCTGGATCGAGGGTTGACACTGTTTTCACGTAGACAGTGTGCGTTCAAAACTAACCTCAGGCATCTATGTCTTGAGACAAATATCCTAATACTGCCCGACTCAGTGATGGCTTATTACGGAGTAATTTACCCATACCTCTCCTATGGATTGACCTTGTGGGGAGGTTGCACAAACGCACACTTTTCTAGAATTCTTCAAAAAAAGGCAGTCCGAACCATCGCAAAATTGTACATGAGAGAGTCGTGCAAACCAGCTTTCAAAAGCTTGAAACTGTTGACATTACCCTGTCTCAACATCTTGAATACGTGCCTTTTTTTTTCAAATCAAAGTGCAAACTCATAAGAGGTAGTGACATACACTCTTATGCAACTAGAGGCAGGGACAATTACCGAACTGGTAAACACAGAACAGTAGTTCATGAGCGTTTGCCTTCACAGGCAGGAGCCCAATTTATCAACAGTCTGTCAAATTCGAACAAAAGTTCCCAAATGTTCAAGGCATTCAAAACGCATCTGAAACAAGTTCCGATTGCAGAAGCATTTTATAGTACAGACGCGTTTATAGCACACAACTGGGAGGTCCTATGAACACACAGACCAGAGCTGTATATATTCATAGAATTCGAATGGATGACTCTGAATGCAAAATTGTATGTTTTGAAAGTGAAATTGATGGAATGAATGAATGGACATTTTTAGACTATTTAATTTACTATGACTATTGCAATACAATGTACTTTGCATCAAATTCTGATGCAAAAAAAAGGTTATTATTATTTAATTATTCTTAATAATAACAATAAAACTTTTATTGCATTAGGACAATTATAAACATTGTATTGCAAAAGTCATATTTTTTTTATAATTTTCCATCCATTCTAATAATTCACCCTTTCAAACATACATATATTGACAGACACCCAAGTTCCCACTCATCGCCAATTGAACCTCTTCAACTTCACTTGTGTTATAATGTTATTGATTTTCTCTCTCCTTGTTATGTGCAAAGAATTCGTCTATACTATAAAATGCTTGTTAGTCTTATTGGCAGCTGGACTAAATAAATCAAAAACAAGAGTTAAAAACATTCTTCTCATAAGATTAACTTGGGAGTATTAAGGGCTAATGATGCGAAGACCTTAAGGCGGATCGCAAAACTTATATTTTTCCCGTCATCTACAATATCATAGCTTTAAAATGAACCACTTCTGAAGGCTGTAGGTGGAGCATAAACATTATCACTACATTCAAATGTTTTACTAAAGAATGTATCTTAAGAGAAATTTAAGTATATCATGATTGGCTGAAAAAAAATATTTATTTTCTTCCCAGTTGACAGGATGACATTATTGGATTACGCTGTCTACCTTATCTCATGGAAAATAAATTTCTCTTCTACCTTATTTGCTCTAACACGTCACTCCTTATTTACAAAGATTATACCAGTGTTTTTATAGACAGCTTTTTAAAAATATAGTATTCAAGTTTCAGTGGTATTTTGTTTTCTTATTTGTAATTTACTGGTTTTTATAACAGTCAAGATAATCTGGAGCCATTTTTGGAATATGTACCGGATTGCATATGTCATGCATTTCAATACCATCAAACAAATTGAAAATAAAATAATAACTAACGTAGACTAAACAAACTTACAATAAATACCTAGTATGGTGTATGATCGGTTTGTTTTAAGGAAATATGGTGTACATAGTAAGATTATTTTTTTATTAACTGACTTATTTTTTTAGGTATACGGTATAAAAATATTCTATCTGTTTCAAAAAGTACAAATAATTGGATCAAGCATGATATCAAGCCGATATTTAAAAAATGTTATGAAGCGAGGCCTTTCGATAGCGATGTTATCACCTAACACAAGATATTAAAAACAAAAAGAGAACATAAAAAATGTAAAATGTTTGAAAAACATATAATTTAAAAATGGACCTCATTAAAATTTTAAAATTCTTCTAAATGTTAATTTTGTTCTCAAAATATTACAAATTCAACCAAGCTTTTTTTTGTGGACGGATTATTACGTATAGTTCTTTCATACTAAATATTGGTTTGACAAGTTTGTGGAATATGTTTTATTAAATCACTACAATTGCTACTCCTAATATAACAACAAAGTCATGCTTTTGTTATTTAATCATTTTAAATTTTCTTTTTAAATACTATGTTCAATGTTGATTCTGTGGTTGAAAATTGCTCACTCTTTTCACTAATAAATGCTACTTGTGTTAAATGTCTTTGCATCCGTACAGCATTTTTTTTTTGTTTTTTTGTTTTTTGTTTCTTCAATATACTTAATTTACAAAATTATATGTCCATTTATAATCTTAAAATAACTACTTAAACATTTTGTATTTGATGTTAATTGTCTGAAGTTGATAGCATTGCTTAAGTTGTGTTAAGTTTAAACTCATTATAAAGTATTTAAGCTTAAACTTCTAATTGTATTTTATTTAATTTTATCCAAAACATAAAAATATTTTCATCTACGTCGAATATCAAGGAAATTGTTGTCGTTTGTCCGTCCCTAAGACATTATGTAATTTGAAGAGTCGTGGTAGTTGACTCTCCTTCCCCACTTGGCTACCAGGCACCGCCAGTCATCAGTAGCTGACGCTCGCAATTTGCAGTTAAACACTACCTCTCGTAAAAAGGTTTTACGCATATATTTAAAATATATATATTTTTGAAAACTGATTTAGTTTGGTATTAAATTAGAACAATACTTATAGGGTCATAAAATAAATAAAAAAGATAACATTAAATTTAAAGGGGTTAAATTTTAATTAAATATTCTGGTTAAATTTTATATTCATACAAAAATAAAGCTTTATTTGAAGTTAATCTTCCGTCTACTATCAGACTTCCGTTTGTCATCTTTCCGTCCACCCCCAAACCGTTTTGTGATTTGAATAGTCGTGGCAGTTGACTCTCCTTCCCCGCTTGGATATCAGGCAGCGCCAGTTAACATTAGGGGACACCCTCGTTTTACAGTTGAACATTACTTAATTTGAAAACGAGTCACGCTTACATTCTTTAACATATGTGTTTGTATTTTAATACGATTTAGGCCAAATGTGACTAGTGTCCCTTATGATAGATATTTTACAATGGTTTCAGTTTATTTAGAAATATATGTATATATATTAAATAGGAATAATAATTATTAGTATTGTAAAGTATTTACTATCTTTCTTTATTTATTTATTTCTTTTAACAGTTTTAAAAAATGGATTGAATTTCAAGGAAAATTTTTGGGAAATAAAGAAATAAATGCAAAACAGGAGATAGGCACGGAGTTAGGAAATATGATAGTGAACGCTTTAGGATCGGTTTTCAGACTCCAACAACTTTGGGAATTATGACATAAAGGTTTAAAACAAATATTGACTACTCACTAAAAGGTGGCCATTAAGATTTCCATTGACACTGGATCAAGCACTGGGGGACTCCAAACACGAAAGGAATCAGGGGGCATGGTGATTATCTAATCTAATTGGATATGGAAATATTGATATGGATTACCTTGTATTGAAGGAATGATTTTGGAAAGGGAAAGAGGATCGACTTGAATCGAACCACTCCGTCTAATCAGCAATCAGCCTAGACCGCTATCAACGGAGACGATAGAAAAGGAATCAGCCTAGACCGCTATCAAGAGTGACGATAGAAAAGGAATCAGCCTAGACCGCTATCAAGAGTGACGATAGAAAAGGAATCAGCCTAGCCCGATATCAAGGGTAACGATAGAAAAGGAATCAGCCTGAACCGCTATCAAGAGTGACGATAGAAAAGGAATCAGCCTAGACCGCTATCAAGAGTGACAATAGAAAAGGAATCAGCCTAGACCGCTATCAAGGGTAACGATAGAAAAGAAATCAGCCTAGACTGCTATCAAGGGTAACGATAGAAAAGGAATCAGCCTAGACCGCTATCAAGAGTGACGATAGAAAAGGAATCAGCCTAGACCGCTATCAAGAGTGACGATAGAAAAGGAATCAGCCTAGACCGCTATCAAGAGTGACGATAGAAAAGGAATCAGCCAAGACCGCTATCAAGGGTAACGATAGAAAAGGAATCAGCCTAGACCGCTATCAAGGGTAACGATAGAAAAGGAATCAGCCTAGACCGCTATCAAGGGTAACGATAGAAAAGGAATTAGCCTAGCCCGATATCAAGGGTAACGATAGAAAAGGAATCAGCCTAGATGCTATCAAGAGTGACGATAGAAAAGGAATCAGCCTCGACTGCTATCAAGGGTAACGATAGAAAAGGAATCAGCCTAGACCGTTATCAAGGGTAACGATAGAAAAGGAATCAGCCTAGACCGCTATCAAGAGTGACGATAGAAAAGGAATCAGCCTAGACCGCTATCAAGAGTGACGATAGAAAAGGAATCAGCCTAGACCGCTATCAAGAGTGACGATAGAAAAGGAATCAGCCTAGACCGCTATCAAGGGTAACGATAGAAAAGGAATCAGCCTAGACCACTATCAAGAGTGACGATAGAAAAGGAATCAGCCTAGACCGCTATCAAGAGTGACGATAGAAAAGGAATCAGCCTAGCCCGATATCAAGGGTAACGATAGAAAAGGAATCAGCCTAGACCGCTATCAAGAGTGACGAAAAAAAAGGAATCAGCCTAGACCGCTATCAAGGGTAACGATAGAAAAGGAATCAGCCTAGACCGCTATCAAGGGTAACGATAGAAAAGGAATCAGCCTAGATCGCTATCAAGAGTGACGATAGAAAAGGAATCAGCCTAGACCGCTATCAAGAGTGACGATAGAAAAGGAATCAGTCTAGACCGCTATCAAGAGTGACGATAGAAAAGGAATCATCCTAGACCGCTATCAAGGGTAACGATAGAAAAGGAATCAGCCTAGACCGCTATCAAGAGTGACGATAGAAAAGGAATCAGCCTAGCCGGATATCAAGGGCGAAGATCCCAGAGGGTAGCTGGGACAGACGCACCGGTCGACGGGGACCACTTCCAGCTTCTAGACGTGTCAACCTTCAATGACGGCCCGATGACAGCAAAAAACCCTTCGAGGGGAGGGAAGACAGCGTAATTGGGGTATGTCCAATCCAATTCCCTATGTTAGGGAAATACGAAGAGAATCTCGTATCAGAGAATCCCACTGGTCTACCCCCCCGCCCCAAGATAGAATATGATTAAATAACTATCCATAAACAATTGATAAATAAAGTAAAAGTGACGTAATAATTATCAAATAAATATAAGCGTGTGTATATAAAAAATTATAAATAATAGTAGAGTATAACTATATAATTTAAAGGTATTTGATTGAGAAATACTAAATACAAATTGTAAATATATTTCCATTGTCTATAGCGTAATAAGAGAAATGAACATAATTATATTTTAAGGGGATTATATTATACTATATACAATCATCTACAAGAGCTAAGGACCGAAATAGTTGTTTTAAATGTCTGATAATATTGAAGGGGACTTAAATAATTAATAATTTGTCCATTTAGTATGTATATAAATAATTTAATTGATTTAGAGAAGTATATCCAGTATATTTTATTCAAGAGGAAATTTTATTGTAATAATTATATATTGTTAATCCTCTGATGATTTGATTTAGCTGAATATAATGATTTGTCTTGCATTTAATTGTAAATAATGTATTATAAAAAGAGTCAGACCACATCTATGTAACATTTATAATTTTAATATAACCTCATTAAAGACGATAAAGAAATTTAAATCTGACCAGTTCTTGTTCTCTAATATTATTATTTACTAGAACATTAAGTCAGTATCTTTGAATACATTAAAAAATACTTTTAATACTCACTTGTCTATTAAATAATAACCTAGATTAAATTGCAAAATTTATGAAATATGTTAGTGTACAATTCATATCTTTAATCAGATGTACATTTAAGGTGGTAGCGAGAAGTAGATAGAGGTTTTCACCATATTATTAAATAAACATGTCAGACTATGTATTTCATTATGTGCATTAATCGGCCCCGATCCCAATCATTGATTCATACCTCTCACATTGATTAATCTACCAAGTGAAGTGCGTAAATCAAATATCATGTTATTTTAACAACATCTATTCAAGTTTAAGATTTAATATTTTAATTTAAGCTATTCGCCAAATAATTTACAGTATATAACAAAATAAATCAAGGAGTACAACTAAAAACTGAAAACAGGAGGTTATAGGCAAGTTCTCTTTTAAAAAGATCAGTATACAATTAATTGTACCTTCATAGATTAAGCTGTATTTTTTATAAATTTAACATTTACCGTAAGTAAAATAAAATACAATAAACGATCACAATACCAACTGTTCTTTAACTTCCTCTGATTTATTCCTGAAGATTACCTAAGATTGCTTAAACTTGTCACCTTGTCACATGAAGTAATTTATGGATTTAGAACTCATTTATAACGTGAAAGATTGAAAAATGTTGAATATGCAGTAAAACTACCTTGCATTTGCTAACAAAGACAACAATATTTTAATAGTGTCGGTGAAACTGAAAATATTTCCTCTGTCCAGTATAAAACTATCTAAAAATGTGTTCTATATATTTATACATATATATATTTTTTAATCCTAATAACTGGTAAAATAACTATCTTTCTATTACTGTATTTATTTATAAGCCCAACAAATACTTTATTTATTTTTGTTGTAATACAGAGGGCAGTAGCACATCTTACTTTATTTTTCGTACAGTAAGACATTTATCAAGTTTAGCTCACTACTAAACTTTTCTAAAGTGAATAATTGATGTACTTATTAAGTGAGAAACGACAACTTATGACATTACTTTTGACCATGTTTAGGGTAGTGGTGAATTATTGCATGAATTAACATGCACGCTATTTTGCAATGAAGTGATTTAATGCAGGAAATTACTGATATACATTTTACAGGATTTCCCGTGACCAAACGGTTTTTAATTTTATTTTTTTACATGGTTGTAGGTACAAAAATTTACCATAACTTAAATCTAAACTCAAAATATTTTCTGTTTATTAATTTCCAAACAAGTGTGTAAGAACATATTATTTATTTAATTGCAGGAAAATGGTGGAAAATAATAAAACGTGCTCTTTATTGACCTTGATAATTGATAGATTGAGGTTATTGTCCGTGTAAAATGACTTTTTTATCGCGTTATTGCGTTGTGACGCGCAACTTGTAGGGATGTAACTCTGGAGATATAAAAAATAGATGTCTTGATATTTATTTTTGAAAATCTTGAATGAGTCTATTCTGTTAAGAGCATTGAAAAATAAGTAAGAGCTTATTGTGATCTTTGTGAGTGATATGGATGAGGAAGACTAATCTATTCTGTTGTTATTAGAATGTTCATCACATGACATTTTCCCCCTTTTTCAGTATGATTATTTCAGAATAATTCAGATGTATCTTACATTGGATTATGTTACTCAAATTATCGAGAGTTAAAAATTAAGTTCAAAAGTGAATACAGTTTGTTTAACATTCAGTAGATAGTACGCTACTTCAAAAGGATATGTGTATTTCATTGCAGTTTACAGTTTTACATTAACGCGATAAACTGTAAGCCCATATATCCAGTGAGAGAACTCGAGGGAGGTCTGTCAAAAGCGGGGTAATGTGACGTTAATTCTATACAAACAGCCCCATTAATGTAGCCCTCTCTACACATTATACAGCCTTCTGCTGAACTGCGTTCCGTAATGAAATTGGACCCCTTACGGCCCAAACAGATTCCTCACTAAATCAAAGTTTAAAAGGCAGCGTAGTTTCGATGAATATGTGTATTAGTAATATTATGAAAGAATAACAGGTTTAAAAGTTTAAAAGACTTGAGACTGCCTCATGATTATGCAAATAGGTATAAAGTTTATTATACTCTTCTGTCAGGTAGAGTTTACAGGTGATAGAGGTGGAGAATAGAGTTTCCGACTGGCTATAGGAGGCAAATAGAGTTTCCGGTTGGTTACAGGAGCCAAATAGAGATTCCGGTTGGCTATAGGAGGCAAATAGAGTTTCCAGTTGGCTATAGGAGGCAAATAGAGCTTCCGATTGGCTATAGGTGGCAAATAGAGTTTCCGGTTGATTACAGGAGCAAAATAGAGATTCCGATTGGATATAGGAGGCAAATAGAGTTTCCAGTTGGCTATAGGAGCCAAATAGAGATTCCGGTTGGCTATAGGAGGCAAATAGAGTTTACGGTTGGTTATAGGAGCCAAATAGAGATTTCGGTTGGATATACGAGGAAATAGAGTTTCCGGTTGGCTATAGGAGGCTATAGGAGGCAAATAGAGTTTCCGGTTGGTTATAGGAGCCAAATAGAGATTCCGGCTGGCTATAGGAGGCAAATAGAGTTTCGAGTTGGCTATAGGAGGCAAATAGAGTTTCCGGTTGGCTATAGGAGGCAAATAGTTTCCAGTTGGCTATACGAGGAAAATAGAGTTTCCGGTTGGCTATAGGTGGTAAACAGAGTTTCCAGGTGACTAAAAAGAAAGTAGTGTTTTTGGATGGATAGAGATGGGCATGTAGAGTTTCCGGGTGGCTAAGAGATGCAAATTGTGTTTTTAAGTTCGTTGAAGTGTCAAGAAGATTTTCTGGAATAATAATCGATATTTGTGTATTGAAACTCCAAAAAAGTGTTTCTGATACGTTTTAAATCAATATAAATTTGTGTTTTTTTTCAGCTTGAAATTGCCTTTATCAAAGGTTCAAGATGTAATTTTAAACGTTTAAAATTTTAACCATTACAATACAAGGTATATTTTTCCCAGTACAAGTTTAAAAGCATGTAAATTCTGAATAAGACCATAATTAGTTTTTATGCTAAAGAAATGTCTTAAATCTAGTCAGTTAAAATTTTCTTGAAATTTTAAATTTAATAATCATCATGGTTATATTCAATCAAAGTTTCGGCTTTTTTGTATCTTGTGTAACTTCCAGCCTTTCTTAGTCTAAAGCTTGTAATTAAACTGTTTTTCAACTGCATATGTTTTTCAAACAAAACTAAACAATTAATATAAATGGCAAAGAAAATATTGTTCGTAATTACTGAATTCCTTTTGTACAGTATAACTTTGTTAAATGTGCCTCAAGCGTTTTAAACGTAATTGTATAGAAACACCAAATAAGAATGTCACAAGTATTTTGTCACTAATAAACAAAGTTTTCATACTGTCTCGTGGCATTTAAAATAACAATATTTGTCATAAAATCTCTATTAACGGAAAGTGGATTTTTAGTTTAAGATTAAAATACAGACAAAATCAAGGAGACGCTGTTTTTATTATGTTATTAACATTTCAACCCTGGATTGGTCGGACTATGCGCTTCTACGGTGTTGATTAAAAAACCATTAAGTACACTATTTAGGGCCTACATGAAATTACCTTTATCAACGGTTTAAGATATAATTTAAAGGTTTTAAAATTTATAATTTAATTTAAATATTACTCAAGTGTTAAACATTAAGTACCTGTATGAGAAAATATTAAAATTCAAGGAAACCAATTCTATATTCATTATCATTTATATAATTTTATGATCAATCATATATATAATCAAATGATGATCATCATTTATCATCAACTATTATAATGAGGGTTTATATAATCATCAGTAACACGCAGATTTTCATAATATGGGCGAATTTGACGGGCTTTTGAGTCTTATGAGTGTAGATTAACGAGTTTAGTCATTGTCACAACCTTAATTACCTGTTCTACAGAAATAGCGATTTATTAATAGCCCAATAGCCTGGGAAATTATGGGATATACAGCTTTACGTGAAATCCAAACTACATACTCTTGGCCTGATTTAAGCTAACTGACCTGCCTGATACTCAGTTCTCTTCCCTACACAACGTCTTAACCCTGACTATCATACAACATAGACACCTCAAACTTCCCTATTGGTGTTCTCGTTATTATTATACAATTATAATATTATAATTTATTATAATAGAAAAATACAACCTGTTTAATCTTTAATAATGTTAAAAGTGTAAGGCTTAATGTTATATTTTAATAGATTTTAGGATGATTGGGTGAACGAATATAAATGCGTATTACATTTTTAAAGCATTGATTTTTTGATCAATCTTGCGTTTCTATTTCTTCCCAGTACATTCAAATGCCCTGATTAATTAACGATTGGTTGAATTTTCTACCTAAATTAATCATATAATTAGTATTGTTCTCTAGATCACATTATTGAAGTTAAAATAATATTTGGACAACAACTGTAATATTTAAAGTATGTATTGTTTTTATTTTAATATAAACAAGGTTGAACGATTTCATATTTAACTAGAAAAAAAAAAAAAGCATCCTCCTACTACTTATTTTATTGTATTAACTGTAAAATAAGGTTTTTAGAACCTAGTATTAATTTGATCATGTAAATGTTTTATTTTGCATAAATATTACAGATGGATTTTAAGATTCAAACACGTTGATTTTAAGAGTACTAAATTGAATCTACATCGCCTCGTAAATATCATCTACCATAAAGAAAATTATACTTCAAAAATAATAGAAATTTCAATATCGATATGGATAGCACTGCCATGGTATTGCGTCAGATAAAATCCATCAGCTAAATGTATTGAAATGAAGGGAGGCTGTAGGCTTATAACCCTCTGGGGTGAGAGTGTCCATATATAATCCCAACATCAAAGTGTATCGCCCTACAGCCATTGGTCACAAGGATGGCAGGTGCAGGTGTTGTGTGAGCCACAGTCCACCAGCTAAATGTATTGCAATGGATGGAGGCTGTATGACTCTCTGGGGTGAGAGTGTCAATATATGATCCCAATATCAAAGTGTATCGCCCTACAGCCATTGGTCACAAGGATGGCAGGTGCAGGTGTTGTGTGAGCCACAGTCCATCAGCTAAATGTATTGCAATGGATGGAGGCTGTATGACTCTCTGGGGTGAGAGTGTCAATATATGATCCCAATATCAAAGTGTATCGCCCTACAGCCATTGGTCACAAGGATGGCAGGTGCAGGTGTTGTGTGAGCCACAGTCCATCAGCTAAATGTATTGCAATGGATGGAGGCTGTATGACCCTCTGGGGTGAGAGTGTCAATATATGATCCCAATATCAGTGTATCACCCTACAGCCATTGGTCACAAGGATGGCAGGTGCAGGTGTTGTGTGAGCCACAGTCCATCAGCTAAATGTATTGCAATAGATGGAGGCTGTATGACCCTCTGGGGTGAGAGTGTCAATATATGATCCCAATATCAAAGTGAATCGCCCTACAGCCATTGGTCACAAAGATGGCAGGTGCAGGTATTGTGTGAGCTACAGTCCATTAGCTAAATGTATTACAATGGATGGAGGCTGTATGACCCTCTGGGGTGAGATTGTCGATATATGATCCCAATATCAAAGTGTATCGCCCTACAGCCATTGGTCACAAGGATGGCAGGTTGCAGGTGTTGTGTGAGCCAAAGTCCATCAGCTAAATGTATTGCAATGGATGGAGGCTGTATGACCCTCTGGGGTGAGAGTGTCAATATATGATCCCAATATCAGTGTATCACCCTACAGCCATTGGTCACAAGGATGGCAGGTGCAGGCGTTGTGTGAGCCACAGTCCATCAGCTAAATGTATTGCAATAGATGGAGGCTGTATGACCCTCTGGGGTGAGAGTGTCAATATATGATCGCAATATCAAAGTGAATCGCCCTACAGCCATTGGTCACAAAGATGGCAGGTGCAGGTATTGTGTGAGCTACAGTCCATCAGCTAAATGTATTACAATGGATGGAGGCTGTATGACCCTCTGGGGTGAGATTGTCGATATATGATCCCAATATCAGTGTATCACCCTACAGCCATTGGTCACAAGGATGGCAGGTGCAGGCGTTGTGTGAGCCACAGTCCATCAGCTAAATGTATTGCAATAGATGGAGGCTGTATGACCCTCTGGGGTGAGAGTGTCAATATATGATCCCAATATCAGTGTATCACCCTACAGCCATTGGTCACAAGGATGGCAGGTGCAGGCGTTGTGTGAGCCACAGTCCATCAGCTAAATGTATTGCAATAGATGGAGGCTGTATGACCCTCTGGGGTGAGAGTGTCAATATATGATCCCAATATCAAAGTGTATCGCCCTACAGCCATTGGTCACAAGGATGGCAGGTGCAGGTGTTGTGTGAGCCAAAGTCCATCAGCTAAATGTATTGCAATGGATGGAGGCTGTATGACCCCCTGGGGTGAGATTGTCAATATATGATCCCAATATCAAAGTGTTTCGCCCTACAGTCATTGGTCACAAGGATGGCAGGTGCAGGTGTTGTGTGAGCCACAGTCCATCAGCTAAATGTATTGCAATGGATGGAGGCTGTATGACTCTCTGGGGTGAGAGTGTCGATATATGATCCCTCAATATCTGAGTATATCCTCTTACAACCATGGGTTACAATATTGGTAGTGGCAGGTGTTGTGTATACCACAGTCCATCAGCTAAATGTATTGCAATGGATGGAGGCTGTATGACTCACTGGGGTGAGAGTGACTATATATGATCCCTCAATATCTGAGTATATCCCTTACAATCATGGGTTACAATATTGGCTGTGGCAGGTTTTGTGTATACCACAGTCGATCAGCTAAATGTATAAAATGGAGGGAGGCAGTATGACTCTCTGGTGTGAAAGTGTCGGTATATGATACCTCAATATCTGAGTATATCCCCTTACAACCATGGGTTATAATATTGGCAGTGGCAGGTGTTGTGTATACCACAGTCGATCAGCTAAATGTATGGAATGGAGGGAGGCAGTATGACTCTCTGGTGTGAAAGTGTCGGTATATGATCCCTCAATATCTGAGTATATCCCTTACAACCATGGGTTACAATATTGGCAGTGGCAGGTGTTGTGTGAGCCACAGTCGATCAGCTAAATGTATGGAATGGAGGGAGGCAGTATGACTCTCTGGTGTGAAAGTGTCGGTATATGATACCTCAATATCTGAGTATATCGCCTTACAACCATGGGTTACAATATTGGCAGTGGCAGGTGTTTACCACAGTCGATCAGCTAAATGTATGGAATGGAGGGTGGCAGTATGACTCTCTGGCGTGAAAGTGGCGGTATATGATCCCTCAATATCTGAGTATATCGCCTTACAACCATGAGTTACAATATTGGCAGTGGCAGGTGTTGTTTATACCACAGTCGATCAGCTAAATGTATGGAATGGAGGGTGGCAGTATGACTCTCTGGTGTGAAAGTGTCGGTATATGATCCCTCAATATCTGAGTATATCCCCTTACAACCTTGGGTTACAATATTGGCAGTGGCAGGTGTTGTGTGAGCCACAATCTATCAGCTAAATGTATTGCAATGGATGGAGGCTGTATGACTCACTGGGGTGAGAGTGTCTATATATGATCCCTCAATATCTGAGTATATCCCTTACAACCATGGGTTACAATATTGGCAGTGGCAGGTGTTGTGTATACCACAGTCGATCAGCTAAATGTATGGAATGGAGGGAGGCAGTATGACTCTCTGGTGTGAAGGTTTTGGTATATGATCCCTCAATATCTGACTATATCCCCTTACAACGATGGGTTACAATATTGGCAGTGGCAGGTGTTGTGTATACCACAGTCAATCAGCTAAATGTATGGAATGGAGGGAGGCAGTATGACTCTCTGGTGTGAAAGTGTCGGTATATGTTCCCTCAATATCTGAGAATATCCCCTTACAACCATGGGTTACAATATTGGCAGTGGCAGGTGTTGTGTGAGCCACAATCCATCAGCTAAATGTATTGCAATGGATGGAGGCTGTATGACTCACTGGGGTGAGAGTGTCTATATATGATCCCTCAATATCTGAGTATATCCCTTACAACCATGTGTTACAATATAGGCAGTGGCAGGTGTTGTGTATACCACAGTCGATCAGCTAAATGTATGGAATTGAGGGAGGCAGTATGACTCTCTGGTGTGAAAGTGTCGGTATATGATCCCTCAATATCTGAGTATATCCCCTTACAACCATGGGTTACAATATTGGCAGTGGCAGGTGTTGTGTGAGCCACAATCCATCAGCTAAATGTATTGCAATGGATGGAGGCTGTATGACTCTCTGGGGTGAGAGTGTCAATATATGATCCCTCAATATCTGAGTATATCCCCTACAACCATGGGTTACAATATTGGCAATAGCAGGTGTTGTATGAACAAAAGTCCATCAGCTAAATGTATTGAAATGGGTGGAAGCTGTATGACCATCTGGAGTTAAAATTTAAATATATGATCCCTCAGTACCTGCGTGTATCACCTTACAATCATTGGTTACAATGATATGTAGGTGTTGTGTATACCACAGTCGATCAACTCAATGTATGGAATGGAGGGAGGCTGTATGACCATCTGGGGTTAAATTGTCAATATACTATCCCTCAATACCTGCGTTTATCGCCTCACAATCGTTGGTCACAAGGATGACAGTGGTGGTGTTGTATGAACCACAGCCCATCACCTAAATGTATTGAATTGGATGGAGGCTGTATGACCGTCTGGGGTTAATGTGTCAATATATGATCCCTCAGTACCTGCGTGTACCACCTTACAATCATTAGTCACAAGGATGACAGGTGCAGGTGTTGTATGAACCAAAGTCCATCAGCTAAATGTATTGGAATGGAGGGAGGCTGTATGACCCTCTGGTGTGAAAGTGTCAATATATGATCCCTCAGTACCTGAGTGTATCACCTTAAAATCATTGGTCACAAGGATGACAGTGGTGGTGTTGTATGAACCACAGCCCATCACCTAAATGTATTGAATTGGATGGAGGCTGTATGACCGTCTGGGGTAAAAGTGACAATATTTGATCCCTCAATACCTGCGTGTATCACCTTACAATCATTTTTCACAAGGATGTCAGAGGCAGGTGTTGTATGAACCAAAGTCCATCAGCTAAATGTATTGGAATGGACGGTGGCTGTATGACCCTCTGGGTTGATAATGTGAATATATTATCTCTCAATATCTGAGTGTGTCACATTACAACCATTGGTCATTTGGATATCCTGAGGAAGATATTGTGTGAGTCACAGTCCGTTAGCTAAATGTAACTTTATATATAAAAACGTGGTATAAGATGTTAATTTACGATCCTTCTTTGTATGAGTTTGTCGTATAAAACTGTTCGTCTTGAAGATAATTATTCACAATAAATATATGTGTCAAGTAAAGCCGAATGTGCATATTATTTAGATCAACAAAAATTAATTGTACTATCATAATATCATATGAGTGTTCAGAACAGTGATGTGTAGGTTTTTGGGTCGGGGATTGGGGGATTTGCTGGCTATGAAGAACTTATACTAGGTCATATGCTATTAAAATATCGTTTTGACATTGAGAATGTCAAGATCCATCAAACGGATTCCGTACGCTAGTTTGATTGTGTTATGTTACGAGGCATTGTAGTGTACCAGATGAATGCTGGGTCTACTAAATTGGTATCAAAAATTTAAATCTGACAAGATCAGTAGTAAATTAGAAATTTAGTCATCCTACCCGATTTTTATGGTATTTTGACAAGTCCGCATTAACAAAACGTTTATGAATGTATTTGTTTTTACATTCCTATTTAAATTTGTTTAAGTGGAAAAACTGACTTTAGAAAAAATAAAAAAAAAATAGAATAAATAATAAAGCAATTACAATAAAAACGTCGTACATCACATCACGTGTCATATGATTTTCTCCTAAACACGAGTATGAAATAAAATGCTTGATTAAACTAATATTAATTAAGTTATCCAACAAAAATTGGGTTAGGTTAAGTTGGGTTAGGTTACGTTAATTTAGTATGATGACTGTAAATACATATTTCTAACCTAATCTAACCTAAAATAACTTATCGCAATCAACGTAACATGACCTAAGCTGGTTTTTTAAAAAATATTTCAGTTTTTATTCGTCGTATAAAGATTTTGAAATAACTACATAAGATTGATGTTATGTTCATAGTTTTTGGTGTAAAAATAGTTTTTTAATTTATTTGATTCATTTTCGAAAAACTTTCATTTTTAGCAGAAAATTTCAATGTATTCGTGTTCATGGGGTGAATGCTAATTAATAAAAAAAACATGAAAATCAGTGTTGACCCCTAATCCCTCCAAGGTTTGGTTTTTTTGACTAATAGCACAATGATCAGTTCCTCTCTTAGCTTTAATTGAAAGGTACATAGTTAAAAACACATTCCATTAAGTGATGTATTGATACTTTTTAAACAACAAACAAAACAGATATACAGTCTATATTTATTTTGTTGAAAGTATTGTATTTTATTTTTTTCAAGTCTTGATTTATTTCACTCTCAACAATAGATTTGTAATCTCTGTTCTCTCCTAATAAACATTTTCCTAAATATATTAGAACATTTTATTCATTTTATACATTTCACTGTATAATACCTAATGTAAATCATGATAAATTATATGAGAAAAATTGAATGACAATACAATTTTTAACAGGTAATTTTTAATAAACTTGGACTGAAATCATCTGTTGTTCTGAGTGGACAAAAAGATATTCATCATGCATTTTGCAATTCAGAGCGTAAATGAGAAAATGTTGTTAACAATGGGACCGCTAATGAACTTCTCTTTGGCTTTGCCAGATTTAAATACCCTCGTAGGGACAGCTTTAGTGGTTGTGTGGGGTGAGTAATAATGGCAATACTACTATCCAGTATAACTAATTTCTTTTAAATCAGTCAATTTGTTAAGTAATGATATATTATGTCTACACTACTTCTTTTTAGAAAGTATTTAAATTTTAATTTGTAAGAATTTGTTTGTAATTTGTGTTTGTGTATATACTAGAAACTGATAACTTGACAAATACATATAGGTTTCAAATTAGGTAGTTAGATTTTGGAAAGAAGGACGTAAACCACTACCACCAAAATACCAAGCATACAAAATAAACTATTGAAAAAGAATAGAAATCCTTATATATAATACGTGAAGCCGTTTATCAATTTTAACGACAGAGGTGTAAAAATATTTCCCCTCAACTTTTTTCTTTCGAGCATCGCCCTCAGCAATTCCATAAAAATTCTGTATCAATCACAAAAACTTTCATATACAAACAAAACGAGAATGTTCTAGATTTATGAAAATCGCAACATCGACTGATTACTAAATGCACTTGATTGTTGCTGAGCTTTCCTTGTTATATTTATACTGATGAAGGCTTCATCCGTTCATGTGTTCACTCATAGGTAAAAAAATTACCGACCAATAAATAGTTTGCATGGAATATTTAAGTAAACGTAAAGATTGGGGGAATAGATTTTAGTATTGTTTATTATGAAATTAATATTACTAAGACTAACTAATATATGTTTGAACACCTCATTGAAATTAAATAACTGACTGCTTATATTTAAATATTTAGTTATAAACATTGAAAAATAGTATATATTTAAATAAGATGAAATAGTTACTTAATCAAGACACACTTTCAAAACCTCTATTAAAATGAAATAATTATATGGCATAGTTTTTTTTTGAATATTCATTATTTTTTCTGTAAATGTAATCGTAATGAAATTCGAAACATTACAACTAAGATTTCTTATACAAACGTAAATGAGATAAATGATTATATCCATTATTATTTATTCATTGTTTTTTTCATGTATATTTTTAAATTTTGTTGAAACTTGCACCAGTGAGACTATTTTGACTAGTTTTTTTAATTTCTATAGTCCTACTGTTGTTGTTTTATTACTCTGACAAGGCTACAAATACAAAATTACACAACAGAAATGTTACACAATATTACAAAATAATATATATATGGTTCCTTTTTTTCTACTTCGTATATTACGGGTGAGTCTTGATGGTGACCTCTCGAACAAGTACCCTCTAGTTGACTCCATACTTTGGTATTGTCCCACCTGCCCGCCCATACAAGTACAGTAGTTTTGTCAAAGTCGTACATGTGAAAGTGGGTCACATTTAGTTCGATATTAACCTACAGTGTGTGTGGAAGTGTATCTTACGGTGACATGGGACATTTTGGACCGCCTTCCCCTACCCATATATTTACATTGGTGATGACTTCCCACACACCCATACACGTACAATTTGAGTATGGTGTATGATGGCACGTGTATTGGTGGGTGGGAGGTAATCACCATCATATGGCTGGGTGGGAGAGTTATATCCAAATCCAATACATAGGAAGTAAGGCGGACTGATGGCCCAATTAATATACATCTAGATTGTTTCTCATCTCTATTGTGCATTTTTTTAAATCCAATTTTCTCTTTAAAAATAGTTAATTCAGTGCTCAGGAAAGCGGTTTCTGGCTAGCTTTTACTTAAAATTGTTATATATTTGAAAGGAAATGTACTTCTTGAATACATTTTTTTACACTAATAATTCAATCCATATGGACATCAGTATAGTCGTATCGTGTCGTTTGCTCTATTACAAATTTCATGTTTAGGAGAAATGGTTGCTATTTTAAATGTATTTATTGCAAGTGGTGTACAATTTTGGTTACTATAAAATTGTACTTTCATAATTCCTCCCTCCATTCGTAATTAATTCTTCCCTCCACCAAACTATTATATGTAAGCTCTTTGTATAAAAAAAGGCTTTATTAAATATGTTGAAGTAAATTTTAAAGCTGGTCACTTCAGATACTTTTGTTTTATATTATCATTACAAAAGGTTTTTTTAAGAAAAAAGTTAATTAAAGTAATATGTTTTAATATGCTGATACTTGAAAATCGTATTTTAGAATTAATGTCATCTCGTTGAATGATTCTTTACTAATAAATCTTCCATAAGAAGTTTAGTTTCATTTTAATTAAATCAATGACATTGGATAGATAAAAATACAAGGTCAAAATCGAAGTAGTACGCACATTATGAATAAACAAACTACTTATAAAATATATGTAACAAAAATGAATTATTTTATAAAGAAAAATATTATTTTAAGTATACTGTACTGTATATTTTAAGTATTTTAAGTATTATTTTAATTAACTTAAATAAACTACTATAGCCCAAACAACGAGACTACTTATAAACAAATTAAAAAGTACAAATATATAAACGACACACCAAAATGTAAACACAATTAATTTATGCGACGATACCCATTTTAGTATTTCCCTGAATTTAATATAAAATTTTTTATGTTTTCCTTGATACAATGAGTATAAAATGTAATACACTTCTTGTATTATAAAAACATCACATATTGTATATTATTTTATATGATAGGCAAAAAGTGGTAAAAAGTAGACTAAATAAGTGATTTGTAAAATTACGCTTAACCATGCGATAAATAAAGCAATACATACATGATATCTAATTCAAAATATGTTCTGATTCATTCAATATAACGTACATTTCATGTAGTAACAGTTTCAGACGAAGCTATTATTTCACTGTGCAACTGATTCAGTAAGTTCTTACAATGAATGTTGATTGCTGTTTTCTAACCTAATCTACGGCAAACCGTGCCGATTAGAATATATATCAAGAGAATAAAATATACTTGAATTATAAGTATGCGTAGTTTATTGTACTTTTTGTTATAATATCGATACATAAAATAACTCTAATTGTAAAACTCTTTGTACAATTAGAGTTAAGTATGTGCTAAGTAAATACAGTTATGATTAATTTGAACTATGACTATTTAAAAGAATGAAAATATTTGTTGTTACAAACTAAAAACACTATTATTGTTTTTAGGATATTTTTGCTTCGACTATTTCACTATCCCCCCCCCCCCAAGTATAAAAGTAAAGAAAAAATATTAGAAACTGTCCATCTAAAAATATATTTATTAGCAACATTATAAATCGAATTATGTTGTACTTAGTGACGTATGGAATAATGTATAATATTATGAACTTTATATCTCCTATTATTATTTTTACCACTGAGTATGGCAGTAAAAAAATAAAATATTACTTTTAATCAAAGTCATTTAATTCTGTAATGTTAAATTATTTAATAATAATATAAATTAGCTATTCTATAAAGATTTTCTTTACAAAGCATGTACTTAAATTTATAACTAGACAATTTAAAATAAATTTGTACTTAATGACCAAGTTTCTAAAGCTGTATGATAGTATTAAGATACAGCCCCTTTATTATTATAAATTCTGTTTCGATATATTCTTATTGTATTCAATGATATTTTGTTTTTCTAGGCCAATAAATCCAGCATATGGTGTTTAAAGCAATTTTTTAGTGGAATTTTCACGAATATCATAAATTATGCCATTTCAGATTACTCAGGTCCTGCTGACATTTTCCGTATAAAACAATGTTCAAAGGTTCCTCCCTCCCAATACAGCACTTTAAGATGAAAAGCTCTTCTTTGACGTCCACACAAAGGAGAACACAGAGAAGCAGTGTATTGAATTGTGAGATAAAAGAGTTCTTGAAACAGTGACTACAGAAAGTGGTTGTTTTTTATGTTTCTGAGGCATATGTTAAGAAATTAGGTCGGATGAAGTAAAAAAGGTTACTAAAGTAATATTTAATGCTTGAAAAACTTAATATACGGTAATTGTGAGGATTAATATAATATAGTTTTAATTTTACCAGTTGGTTTCATTTTGAGCAGGCATTAAATAAAAATAGTACATTTACTTAAAGAAATTTGATTTGATTTTCAAGTGCGTTTTCATAGTGAATATTCTTTATGTTTGATAACGTATTTTACAAATACTTTTAATTTATACGAGGCTTATAAAGATTACGTAACGAAGTTAATTAAAATGTGTACATACTTTTAAATTGTCAAAAGTTTGTCCTATTATTCAACAAGTAAATAAGGGCTATATATCGATAGTATAACTTCACTCGCTACTTAATATAATATACTTAATACCTGCACGTAGCTGTATTCGATGAATACGTATGACCATCAGATCAGTTTGATTTAAGCTATTAAATTTGAGACACTACAGATTGAAACTTGAGTCACTGAGCCAACGTAATGGCAAGACGAAACATATTTTACGCGACTAAAGTGAAACAAGTGTTACAAAGAGTGTAACATCCATATTTAGTAAAACATTCTTCTCTAACATCACTTGAATATAGAAAAAAAGAAAAAGGAAAAAGCAAAGCATTTTGTAGACGCGGACTTGTGGATTCAAATTAACACACGGACGACTGTTTCACACACTAATAACTAATACAGAGCTATGATCTCCATAATTTCAGTGTGTCTTGGAGAGAAGTGAAGAGAGAAGGGGGATGTAGGGAGATAGAGGAAGTAGGATTGTTGTCACTTCCGATGAGCGAAGAACAGATTTAAAAGAACAGGATAATTGATTATAAAGGACCCATATGAATAAACAGTCTTCCTTTTTTTCTATAGACAATATTTCTTCCAATGCTCATCAAAATAGTTTAATTTAAATTTCAACGATAGCTCCTGATAATTTATCACTTCTACTATTTGTTTTAGGTGTGTTTTTTACATCCAGTATGGTATTTTAAAAATTTGTAATAATAGATGTAGATTATTTTGCAACTTCTATTCTATAAATATTAATCATATGGAATTGTAATAAATCATGGAGGAATTTATTCACCTTTTCAAATGTTAGTAAGATAATTAACGCTCTCCAATAATAACGTAGAATATTTCCTGTTCAGTTAACCAAATTCACTCTAATTCTTAGTATTTAAAAAATGATATTATAATCAATAACCTTTTTACAATGGTTTTGTTTCTAATGGATATGTATTGAAAGACATCCATAGGTTGAACAGTAAAGAAATAAACGTTTCATAATAATGAACCCTAATATTTGTTTGCACTTTATGTTTGTTGAAGCTTTATTATTATTATTTGTTTATTCTTGATTTATGAATTATTTTTTGTGTTTAATTGTGTACATTTCACATCATACTCTTACTATAAATATTGCAATACATTTTTATTCACAATTCATAGCTTAAATGAAAAGTTAATTTTCTTAATATTCTGCATTTAATATTATAATGTAGTAAAAAAATTTAGGACAATTATTTGAAAATTCTTCCACGTACGTTCAATTTATTCGCTACGTTGCTAAGTCATAAGCAGGTTTCAGCACTGAACTTGGGTTTACTACCAATAAACTTGCACCCAGCCACTTTCAATATTGTATCTCTGTATGTAAATCAAAGTGGCCACCTGTAAATGTGGCTATGTTAATCTATTCCCTGTTCATCACAGTGCCATTGCTCACTAAATAATGTATTAACTTACAGGAAGATTGCTTTAGTTAACAATTTAATACTTATTATACTTTGAATAATTAACTCTATATACTGTATATGCCTTTATTTAATTTGTATTTATGACCAGCTTTTTTTATTTATTAAATAAAAATAAAAGTATTTCGGTTATAATTTAAAATTGAAATATTGCACATTGTAAATTACGAGAAAACAAATACAAATAAACATTCTTTGAAATTATACCAAAATTATAGTATTATTACTTTATGTTCTTTACAGTTAATTATTTCTTTTATTACTCCTTGTTTCTCAATATTATTTATTTTAATGAGTAACGCACAGAGAGAGAAACATTTATTTTAATGTTTAGTGCAAATTATTATGCAGCTTTCAGTTGTAGCTTTTTCTAATGAAGGAGTGAGTTAATGAAAAACAAGATCAAGTAAAATTATTTGTAGCTCACCCCTTTTAAGGTCCACGACCGAAATAGACATCACCCCTAAAACGTGACGGCTTTAAAATGGCTAATGTATATTATTGAGGAACTTTAGTTCTAAACAACCAGTACACATATTAATGAAGTTAGTATTATAGATCTTGTTCATTGCAGCTATTCACGTTACTAAATATATACTTGTATTACATTGTTATAGATGAAGACGTGTTATTTTAGAGTTTAGACCTGTTAATCGCTGGTTTCCTATTGAAACTAATTACATCAAAACAGTTGATAGAAAATACTTCATTTTTCATACACTTTAGTAATAACACTTATAAATTACTACACTTAACATTTTATTAATAGATCTACCAAAATATCGTTTGGTTGATGGCCTTAAATCATATAATATGAGGGAAACAATGAATAAAAGTGTTATTTTTAATTAACACCTTGTTACTGAAATAAGTAATAACTAACTTAATAATGTCATTGAATTTACTAGGCTTGCTTATGAATATACGATGTATAAAATGTATTTAGCAGTAAATTTATGATAATAAAGAGGTTTATAATCAGTTATTATGGAGACAAAATCACAAAAGCAGATATAATACTACAGCATCTCTCTCTAATTACCTGATAATACCAACCCTGATGGATTGGCTTGGTGATTTAGAAACGTAATTAAACTACTATAATACATAGCAAACTTCAACTTATTTTTCCAGAAGATATTGTTGTGTCAAGAAATTAGCAGCACTAATAGAATCAGTACATGATGTAACTATTATTAAAAATTATATTTTATCTATAAGCAAATATAGATATATCAAATGGCTACTATCGGGTTTTGTTAAAATTTACTCTAAAGCATAACCTGATCTAAAATTCGTAATGTTAAAAGACAAGTAATAATGAAAATAGTAAAAAAAAGATCAATGTATATATGTGGCAGTGGGAATATTTTCGATCAATCAATATAATTAAACAATTTGATGAAGAAACTAACATCACAGATAACTAACTCTACCCAGATAGCTTATCTCCATGGTAAAGAGTGTCAAAACATTTCTCGTAGTGTGTCAACTGTCCACTTTAAAGCGCGTCGAGTGGCTGTCAACTGGGCGGCGTTGCCAGATTTAACTCAATAAACTAACCATACTAAAAACGAATGTTACAATAATAAATATCAGCTGATTATAATAATTGAAGTTTACTATTTGTTCAATGCGGCAACGTCGCATCCTGAATTCACGGTCGTGTAATTCATGATGCCTAAAAACTCCTTAAATAGCGCGTACACTTTTTCCCGTATACTGTGAGCCATCTGACATTATTTTAATATCGAAGGAATATACAGGGAGAAAAAATATGGAAACGCTTTCACAACTTTTGTAGAACTTACAAAGAACGTACTTTTTGACGCCATTAGCGACATTTCATCTTTTCAGAGGGACGGTCCACGAAGAGTTGAACGAAAATCTCCAAGGTTAGATTAGGTCGAATTTAGTATCAAATGAAAGTATCATTCTTCAAGCTCGTTTCTTACTGGGTATATAATTTAATGTTATAAGATGAAACAAACACTCCAGTAACGATTTTTTTTATTTTTGTAAAACAATTTATTTAATAATGTAAAAACTATTTACTGAAGTGTTTGTTACATCTTTTAACATTAAATCAAATGAAAGGTCTATTCAAGAGAAATTAATTGCCACCAATCGGACTTTGAAGTTTATCCTTTCCAGAGTAGTGGTAATTGGAATTTCAAATTACCTAATTTGAACAATATTTGATTATTTCTCTGATATTTAACGGTTTTAATTAAATTATTCTGTTCAAAAATTATACTTTATGGAACACAATTATTTTTTTTTTTAATTTAATGATCAAACTATCTATGGAAAAATAACTGTTGTAGTGAATGCGTTTCCATATTTTTTCCACCCCGTATATTACATGGTATTTGCAGTGAAAATAAAATGGTTCACACAGCAAATCATCTATAAGAATTCCATCTAGTGGTAACTGCTGCAAAGGTATTTTAGTGTGACAACAGTCCGAATAGCACCCTCCCCCCTCCACCGTGAATGGTGCCATATTGGATGACCTCCAGATATGTGACAAAATACTCGTAGCTATTGAGCTCACCGTACACCTTGAATAAAATATACAGTCAACCAACCAGTGATTAATTATATTACTGAGTAAACAAAACAAACATGAAAAAATGTGAAATTAATGTAAATATGTGAAAAAGCCTACATACTTCTGCGATAACTTTACTAACTAAGAGATCTTATCATTAACATTTTTAATTTAATAACAACAAAAATAATCTGCAAATGTTTTCCCGTTGCCTGATTGGGGCATTTCTATTGCAATAACATCACAAATCACTTTATTATATTGTTTTGGATGAAAGTAATCAGAATAGATCGCTGCTGTATTGTTCTGGTTGACTTGCACAGCACGATACCATGACTGTACACATTGATGCGTGAATGATTAAATACAAAAATACTCAAATATCAATTGTTTGTCATCCGATTTAATTCACTTTAATTTTTTGGTTTGCAAATTTAATTTGCTAAAAAAAGTATTCTTGTGATTTTTTGTATTCCCTAACTTTAAAAAGTTATTAAGGATCAAAAATTTCAAAGTGCCACCATTTTGAAAATAACTAAAATAGGTTTTTTATTTCAGAAATAAAATGGTTTTAGTAACGTGTATATCAAATTTAAACTCTATAGGTTAAATAGTTCTAAAAATAAAAATAATTTGTAAAAATTACTAAATAGTGGCTGTACGGGTACCGGAGGTGATTTGTAATTTTTAAATACGATGTTATGTATTGTTTTTGGCCTACAATCAATACGTAAAAATATCCTCAGAGAGTTCGGAGACACCCTGTAATTCTATTTTAGTTTTGGCATTTTCCAAATGCCAAAAAGTTATCTATGAGCAAATTTAAACTTCTACTCTGCTGTTTTTACATAGTATATATATGAAATCCATCAAATTATGTTATCAAAATAAAGCTATTGTTATTTATATGTTTCTAAAAACACTGGACCTTTAAAGGTTTGGAGCTTTCAAAATTTTCCAAAATTACATCCAGTAATAGGGCTCTATTCCAAACATCACTTTCAAATCGAATAGCTGATACGACAGCAAACAGAAGAATTCTCTTATCCAACCTAAATGTATGTAGGGAATTAAAAAATAAAATATATAAATAATAATAATATCACAGTTAACAATTTAAATTATTGTGTTCGATCTATCGTGATGTGAGCCAAAGCAACTGATCGAAAAACCCGACGCAAACGCAGCCCAAAATGTAATGACTACTATTCAAAACTACCCCCCTCCCCCCAGGAATATAAGATATTGGATGAAAAATAATATTTTTCTAAACTGTAAAAAATATGAGATGATCTAGCAGTTAATACCAAGCAATAGTAAAAATCCAAATCCGCTTAAAGTAAATACCACCGCACTTGTAGGTAGCAGTGTCAATACCACTCTTTGGTTAAGTTAAGACACTTTTTCATGAGAATGGACTGTCTTCTCATGTTGTAAAAATATTCTAGTTTATGTTAATTTACACGTACAAATTTAATGCTGTTAATTTAGCACCAGTGTTAAAAGGTACCAACTATGTCTGTATAAATCTACATGACTTCATGAGTCATATATTGCCCGAAATTTGACGTTGCAACTTCTAACACAGTACTCGTAAGCTGCTGCCGATGTTAAAAACGACTAGTCCTTCAAACAGCCACTCGTTTACTCATGAGTTAGAATTTTTGCCTGTAAAAAAGCCTACAGAAAGTTTCATTGTAGATCCATATGTTTCCAAAACTTTTTAATTTTATAACAGTATATGTTATAAAATTAAAAAGTTTTGGAAACATATGGATATGTTCCATATACATATGGAACAGTATATGTTTATGGGAGGTAGTACTTAAATAAACACTGGATCAAGCTATATTCTACTTTTTCCTACACATCAAACTAATTTGGCTTTAAACTATTTGAGGAAAAAACTCATAATTTTATTTTATGTTGTAAATTATAAATTAAAATATATTTAGTATAATAAGATATTTATATAAATATAGTAATAATAAGTGTAGTATATGTGTCCTAATACTTCAGATTTCTTCACTTTTTATCAATAAGCCAGACAGAAGCTTTTGTCAATAAGCCTTGAGTAATGAGATTTTCAATAAAAAAAAAGACATGATTGGGAAGGAAGTTTGTAGATTCACAGACAAAGGATGGAAGGTTTCTGTGTGATGGAGTTTTCTCTCAATTTATTGTCAATAATCATTAACAAAGATATGTTTAAACTTAAGAAACTCTAATATAAGTAAATAAATTCTTTATTGCATAATACAATTTACAATTGTGTTGCAAAAGTCAAAATTTAGTCTAGCCTAAAACACTCACACATAATCGGACAAATCCATACATACATTTTGCACATGCATCCTTCATTCACACACTTGACACCAGATAGGGTGTTTACTGATTGTCCCAGCGGCTTTGAAAGAATTCTTCAACTGAGTAAAAAGCATTTTCCACCAAAAGGTGTTTTAATGTCTTTGGATCAAATTCAGGTTTTGATTTTTAATTTGTTCAGGGAGTAAATTGATTATGTTTACGCCCACTTGTGATGTAGAAAGAATATTTGTAGATTAAGAGCGGGAATATTAAATTTGCTATGGATGAAGTTTGCTCTCAATTCATCGTCAATAAGCCAATAATGATGGGATTTTTCAGCCCGAACAAACGCTATTGTGAAAGTAGTGTTATGGATAAACCATGTAATTAAAATGTTAAAGTACATTAAAAACTATAGGTAATTGTATTACCAAACATAATAACAAATCCTACACCACATACTTTCTGTATTATATTATAAAAACATTAAGTCAACAAAAATAAAAGTTCACTGTTGCAACGGGAATATTATAGGTGAAAGGAATCTAAGCTCCTCTTTGAGTACTGGCGTACAAAAACCTGACGTCGAATAGGGAGATATAGCAATGCAATTTTCTCGTGAAACAAAATAAACTTAATAAAATAAAAAGCTGCTATGCTAACGATACCATGGGTACTTTTTTCCAGCAGAAAAATATTAAAATATTAACTACTACAGTTATTTGTGTTTTTGGAATTTAGACATTTTAACTAATTTAATCTATAAATAAGGCCAACACATTTTAAAGTAAGTTTCATGATTTTAAATAATTTTATCTAGCTACCAGTAACAATACTTTTTAATTGCTTCAAAAATTAATTTGTAAAACAACTATAAGTATATTATTGAAATTGTTTACGGTTATATTGATAATAAACATTTTCTATTTTTGTACGAAACTCTAAAGTTTTACATTTATGAAAATAATTGAAACTTACGTAAATTATTGAATTTTAAATTAAAATGTAAAATTATCTATCGTTTTAAGTTCAGGAACTTAAATTAATTTTGGAATAAAAAATTAGTCTCCCCAAGTTATATTTGTATACGTTATTCTCAAAAATAAAAACAATACATAATGAATGAAAATCACTAATATTTTAGTTATTTGGGGATTTAAAAAATGTTATACTCAATATAAGTAGTTCTTTGGTCCTTTTTATTTGATATTTTACTATAAGTTTTTTTTTAAATACAAAAACAAAATGTAACATGTATTTTCTAATAATTTCAATTGAAAATGATTAACTCTTTCTTAATTTTACGGTTCTGATAACATTTCAGTTATAACGTTGTATTTCATATTTCAATTGTCTATAAAATATTGATATGAATAAAACGTATTTATATAATTACACTTAATTCTTCACTTATAGCAATTTATGATAAAGTACGTATAATAAAGCGATAACAACTATTTTACAATAAAAACGAGTATATACGAGTTACACGATATTTGCTAAACAACATTTAGTAAAAAGAACATAGGCTTGTTAATAATAATAAGAAATATATTTATTGTTTTAACAGGAAAAATTATTAATCACAATAAAAAGGCACATTTTATGAAAAAAAAATCAATAACTGAAGAAACACAATTATAACAAGCGTCTCAATAAAGTATCCCAAATTATATAACATATTCTTGGTTATAATGCAATAATATATAATACAGCCAGATATAGGCTACATTGTAAAACATAAGATTTATTTACATTCAAAAAGATATATTGAAAAACCAAAACAAAGAAAAGAAAACATACATACTGAAACCTGTGAAACTTAAGCGGCCGGTGTCTTGTAAATATTGTAGATAGTACCTTGACGCGGTTGTCACCGGAAAATTTAGATTCTAGTTTTTTTTAATAAAGAGGTTAGTTACTTAAGGTGATTTAATTAAGATACATGTAAAAAATGTTGTTAGACATTCAAAAATGTTTTTATATAACAAAAGAAACGTATAAAACTTAGGAAAATGGTTAGTTTAGATTTATTATTATTTTCTCTTTTAGGAAACACGTTTTTCAGATCTGCGTAAAATGATAATATTACAGCTGATAAAGATCTGTTTGAAAACGGATTTATTTACAAATAAACCAAACCACAATAATTGATTGTCAGTGTTCAGATTTGAATAGCTTTATTTACATGCGCTAATTACTGGGATTAAAGTTTAATGAGGATCCAATTAAATGTTTGAAGTATTGGTAATGCCGTACTACTACAATAGTTTGTTATATGCATATAACAACCTCTCAGTTAATCATTAAATGATTTTTTATGAGGTTACAGTTTGTTAAAAATGTTTTAATTAATGCAAAACATACTAAAAAATATGTTTAAAATGAACAAAAAATAACTTACATATCTTATAAAATTAAGAAAACCTATATATGATTCTGCGTATTCGTTTATGTTTATTAGTATTATTCATTTATACTTTAGTAATATTATCAAAAACGATTGTTTTTCTCGTACAAAATATAAATGAGTATTTTTTAACAAGTCAGATACCAAATATTTTTAGTATTAACTATTTAGTGTATGATAATAATAATATAAAATAATATTTTTAACGGTTCTAATTTATAATTAACAGATAGATGTAGTTTTTCTGTTTATTAATGCAACCAAAAGTTACTAAGCCTTCATTTTGTTTAGTTACCCGCAATGGTAAATTGTTGTACATAATGGAATTTTAAGCGTCAACAAAATTATATCTTTTTTTTAACTCAAATTCACTACCAACCATTTTAATTTGTTAAAGAGGCAACATCGAAATTGCAATAATAAATTCTACAAAAATGTATTCAACCAGGTGTAAACCTTTGAGGTTTAATTAACTGCTACACGTTTTCATAAGATTCCCTCATAATTATTAATAGTAATAATAATAAATATTAACTGTAAAAATGAGAAAGAGGTTTTATTACAACAGGAAATACGATACAGGAAGTGGAGTTGGTAAAATTTGAGTAGGACATCCTGAGAGTATTAACTCAGAAAGCAAGGGATCGGATTTCAAGGAAGCAGAGTCAGCACTGTACACATGATAACCAGAATAATGAAATTTTAGACTCACCAAAAATTAGGCCGATGAATGCTGATGCGGTGGAGAATCAGCAGAAGATCCGGAGAGGAGGAGGTCCCGTCCATCACGAAAATGGGCCTATAGGGTGATACGTAATAAAACCATCGATAATAATAGGTTTTCCGAAATTTTAGGCGTGTCCAGTGAGTGGCAGGAGGAATGAGGTACTAGGGAAAGAGTTGGAAAAGAAAGGGGAGTCTGAAGAGAGTTCGGCAAGTGATAGGACTTCGGGAAATAGACCAATAGGGAGGACCAGCACCTGGTGGTCCAACTACCTAGGCTTCGTCAACCGCCCTGCAGAGCAAACACGAGACGAGCTAGGAGGAGGACTTGGAGCCATGGTCCAACCCCTTGTGATATCAACCCCCGGAGGACTTCACGAGCGGCCAACCTGAACCTGAGGGACGCCTGGACTTGCAGCCCATCCTGAGGGACAGAGAAACTACCCCCGAGGGACTACAAGCAACTCCAGACCCAACCAGCCCACCTGACCCTGAGGGACAAGCGGACGCTGAATCCACTGCGGCCCGTGGACACCCCATACCGGCAGGAGACAATAGTCCAGAGGTATGTAAAAATTTGATTAACACCTCCAGGGTTTAAGGGAAACGAAAATATAAATTTTGTAGAAGAAAGGAAATTTTGTAAGGGCATTCAATTACGTTTTACCTATACCGAAGCTTACGCCGACAGGCAGTATATTACTCATATAAGAAGCTAATAATAATCATAATTTAATAATAAAATATAATTCACTGTTAGAGGGAATTCAGTCTGGTATAAGTGAATGTGTTGAGATTGTTAATTTAAATTATAAATATATAAATACGTAAATCCATGTAATTGATCATTGTTCGTATAAGTGGTTGTTGTGAGTTGATATAGATATATATAGTAAATGAATAAATATTGCGTTAAATATAAAAATCATTAATATTGGATAATACTTGGGAAGAATAAAATATAGCAACTAGGGCCATTTGAATATTTGGCTTATCTCTTGAAAAATATTTGTAAAATATTATAACTAAAATCATACGGTAAATTGATTAGGTCGTCATAGTTAGTAAGGGTGATATATTATTGTTTGATTGTTAATTTTGATTGGAAATGATTGATTATTCTTGAGTATAACTTGTTATTGAATATATAATTTTCACTTGTTAGTGTAGACGTGTTGCACATATAACACTTATTTAGTTGATTCTTAATGTGACGTTTATATAATTATTTAGAGGATTGTGATTTAATAGTATAGGTGTTTGCTGTCGCTTGTTGTAAGTAATATTCTTAAAATTATTGACTCACCGGACTATATATTGGAGATTTATAACATATATAAGTATAAATCTTCTTATTATAAGATATATAAGAAGATTTATAAACGTATAAGTTGTATTGTCTATTATTAAATGAGAAGGGTATATTGAAATAGGTGTATAGTGTAAAATATGATAAGATAATTGTAATATTTTGGAGGGGATTGTCAAGATGATATACTGTAATAATAAATTTGTGTTGTACTTTCAACAGTGTCAATAGTTATTCCAGGTCCTGGATTCCTACACTAGCTAAGCGAGTCATTAGGGTTTTTAATCATTTCTCATTACTTGTAACAGGTCCACCAAATTGACGAGTAAATTAATTAAACAAAATAAATAATAAATTGTTTTATTGAGAAAAGGAATATGTTTAATTAAAATAAATCAATGAACATTCAAATTATATTCAGAACCCAGTGTAAATTAATAGCCAAGGAAGATAGAAAAGTGAGCAGAAGTACTTGTCCCAAACAGACGTTCAGAAACATAAATAACATTCCTTTCATTGTTATCAACTCAGACATGGGCAGGCCTATTCCAAGAAAATCTAGCAGTAAACATGTGCTGGACGGGTCTATGTGGCAACCAAAAGGGGAGTCAACATGAGACAGCACTCTGGACGAATCCAAACGATGTATCTAGTTGAAAGAATATCCGGGGACAGCAGCAGCTGTCGGGTAGCGACCTCGTGGTGCAAGCGGAAGTTTAAAACTCTCGGACCCAAAACGGATAATTTTAACGAATAGGAGAGAAGGAGGGGGAATCTAACCTGAGCGTCTTTAACGTATAACTCACCCCACTTGGCCAGAAGACACTCAAGAAAGAACACGATGCTCCCCTCGGTGGAACATTTGTGACCGCGTGTGTAGAATTCTTATTAATAAGTAAACTAGTTGAAAATATAATATAATTTTGTTCTTTAAAGTAAAGTTTTTTTTAATAAATACGTAACGTCTGAGCAGTGTTAAACTATTTGATTAACGAGGGATAAGCAGGAAACAAGATACATGCTGACTTTCACCTATAACAAAATTTGACTTTCAGATAAGTTTAAGCCTCAAATTATAGCTCACAAAATAACTTTGTAAACCAAATTAATTAAATTCCAATTTTTATTGTCATATTACTTAATAAAGTAAAGTAAATTAAAACAAAGAATAATGTTAATAAAGTAACTTGTAAAATCAGTCATGATTTATTGTATTACACAGCTCCACCAATGTACCCACTAATACGACCCTGACACCATTTAAGAATAATAATTTTAATTTAATAAATTTTTATTGAATTATAAAAACAAAAATTAATTAATGTAACCACAAAGAGTAGAACGTTACATACTAAGATAATAATCTTTTGTGATTTAACGTTTTTAAACATTTTCCGTGGTTTCATATTGATTGAAAATAATATATATTACTGAAATATGAAATTTACTTCAAGATGTTGTGATCATCCTTAAGTCCTTTATATTCATTATTTCAGTTGCCATAGTTTTAAACCTAGTTAGTCTATGGCTCATATGTTATTCAATGGTTATTCGTCCACTAATCCGGATGTTTTTATGGCTCCTACTGACTCGTATACCCCACGGATCATCCCCCTGGCCAATGACAACGGCCAGATGAACTTTCAATTGTCCAAAGCAGCTTAAAGCTCACATATGGCACACATAACAAATGTAGCTAAACTAACTGAGTGCGAGTCTGGTCATGACGTCAGCAATCATATGCTGCTTTTATAATGCTTAGAAACCAGCCATTTATATTATAGAAGTAATCTAGGCTATGAAGCGTGTTTGTTATCATAAAAATTTGATAACATACTTTAAAAATGGGGGAAAAAATTTATCTCTTTAACGAAATAAATATTATAGAACTCAAATACCAGGCCTTTCTTGTGTGGCCTAAGTTTTTAATTATTTCCAACGGTTACACCATTTTGTTTAATCAATATCAACATCAAGATGGCTACAATGAGCTATTACAGATTATACAAACAAAAAATACACACACAAAAATATATACATTTACACAAAACCAATTTCTAATACTAATATGCTATGCTACAATATAATCAAAATAATACCAATACATCCACTTATTGTAAACAATATAACACAATCACAGATCTAAAGCTACAAATTACTGCTAAACAGCTCATGAGAGACAAAAATTGTAACAATAAAAAAATTTTATTATGTAACTACAATACTTCAGAATATAAACGCTTAGGTATAATAATACTATAGTTGCATCATGCTGACAAAAAGACCTGGCCTAAAATTAAACTTACCAAGCCACAAAATTAAAATCACTATCAACAAGGACAAAAAGAGATTCAATATCAACAATGTTACAGTCAATATCAATTATCAAATATCAAAATTTTTTTTAGTACGTCGAGCTAATAAAGTTGATGAATTAAGTTATACATGAATTGCTGGCGTAGTGGCTTAGTGGCTAAGGCTTCGGACTGCGGAGGACATGGTCCAAGGTTCGAATCCCTACTAAGCCAACGATCGGTACTTCACTCGTTGAATGAAGTTGACGCACAGGCCTGTAAGCCCATGTCAACTGGCGATTGAAGTTTATTAAAAAAAAAAAAGAATTAAGTTCAAGTTTAGTATTATTGATATTATTTTAACTACCATACACATCAGTGTTTATAATCTAATTTAAAACTATAGATACGCCACACTATTGATAATATCCTCTGATTGTAGGTGAAGTGGGAGGGGTAAAGCACACAACAGTTACTCAGTCAGGTAGACATGGGTATTATCAGTTCTGATACTAAGCCATTGTGTCTGTCTATATATTGTGTGTATATCTAATGTGTTCAGCGAGTTAATCAAGTATGTATTGGTATTAAACTGAGAGTCAATATCAAACAGATGATAAAATATGGTAATATTTTACAAGAAAATATACCTTTTTAAGGTTTTTGCCTACTTACGAGTAAATTAAATCAGTTTTAATTTCAATTTGCAATTAGTAGCACAAAAGGAATTTCAGTTAAAGGGAAACTATTCTCAACTATCAGTATTAGATGATAACTCAAAGTTAACTTTTATACAAAAGTCATCTATATTGATTTATTTTCTAACTCTTTTGAAATAATTATTCTTTAAAGATTTACCATTTTTGACGTTTATAAATATATTTCATTAGTCATTATTCGTTTCTAAGACGCCGATCGTCGAGATACGAGTGAATATGGATTTCGAATGATTCTGATGAGTGAAAATTAACGAGTGTAGTCTTTGTTACTATCTGAGTTCGACTTAGCTCAGGAAGGACTATTTATTAATTGCCCAGTAGCCAGGGCAACTATGGGACGTACAGCTTTACGTGGAATCCGAACCACGTAGTGTTGGTCTGATTTTCAGCCAACTGATAGGTCTGACACTCAGTTCTCTTCCCAACACAACTTCAGAACATTGACTACCATTCAATATGGACACACCAGACTTCTCTGGTAGTGTCCACGTTGATGGCAACCATTGAGCGGACGCAGTGTTGGCATTAAGAGGACCAAGTATATAACATATCACCTATAATATCCCAAACACTTAGTTCCTAAGTAGCTGGGTTACAACACTGTGCCATCAGTGCTGACATAATTAATATAACATTATTAATGAAAATAAGA